>PVHP010054073.1:0-10570 GCA_004024765.1 Zapus hudsonius | reverse complement strand
TGGGCCAGGAAGACTGGGATGAGTACTAAGATATACAGGATACCTTGCCACAAGGACTAATACAGACAGCCCACAGAGGAGGATATACAACTGATCAGGGATGGGGAGGGGGGGAATTGGGGAATTCGGGATAACAACGCATGGTCTGCCCACTAAATAATGTAACTCATTATGGACAATAAATATATATTAAAAAAAAAAAGAAAAAAAAATCAGAACTGGGTGGAGAGAGATACCTGGAATGGGCAGACTTTGGGATTATAAGAGAGAAGCGAAACTGGAGGAATCTAGGAGTCTGACATATAGGCTCCCAGGTGAGGACCCAGGTGGTCATTTAGTTTCAGGATGGGGAAGAATGTCTCTGACCAAACATAGATACAGTGGGGGGTTATGCAAGGCAGGCTCTATCTCCACCCCATGTTGGGGTCTGGTTTTGAAGCTGACATTCTTCCTGAAGCTCATCCGTGTCCCTCATGGGAGAAGGAGGCTGTACAAGCGGGGCTCCATTTGGGGGGATAAGATTTGACCTAACATCCCAGCCTTTTATTTTGGATATGGGCAAAGTCTCTCAGTGACCATTTCCTGCTGACAGTGCACTGACAAATAACCCAGGGGAGGCTGGTATGGGATGACCTTCTCAGGACAGGGGGATGGAGTCAGGCTCCAATGTGGTGAAGGCTGCTAGGACACTGAGGAGGGAGAAGTTAGTAAAAGTTGATTGAATTTTGGGCGAGTAAGATGGTATACCTGATTCTGGACACATTTCAGAAAACAAGGGGCCAAGAGGAGTAGCAAACTTATCCCTGTCAGGGATCACAGTAGTGGCAAGAGCCAAGGCCATACAGACCCAAGGGTCCTCCAAGGGCTCAAAGAGGGTGATGGGTTTACCTGAAGCCAGGTCTTTCCGTTTATTTCAAGCTCTATTTTACCTAACTGATTCATAGTAACAGCATTCCTCATTTAGAAAAAGACAAGTTCCACCCTTGTCAGCTGTTAACAGATCCACAGCCTGCGGATTCTGTAGGACAACAGATGCTAAAGAGATGACCTGCTCTTGGAGTAACCGTAAGGCCTCTGTGGAGCTTTGGAGTACCATGCTTAGCTCTACAGAGCTTTTCATAGGAGAGTAGGCTATGGCCTAAGCCCTGTGCAGCCAGCCTGGTGACAGTTATGGAGGCAGCTCGGCTTTCCCCACCATGATGGGAAAATCAACAGCTCTTTGGGAGTGGTGGCTTTGCTGGGGGAAAGGATGGCCAGCTCTTCTTCAGTATAAAGAGAGTCAGGCTGGGCACCAGAGTAAGTGGGACACAGAGAACTGTGTGGGTTTCTGGAGAGATGCAGATATACAAAATAGAATCATACCAAAATGTCATTTGGTAGCGTGTGTTTTTCAGTAATGGAATGGTTTTGAAAGGTGCCTGCCCCATATTGGGAAATGTCTTTTTGCCAGCAATAAAGGTGACTGGGGGGGAGACAGAAGACTTGGAGTCCTAGAGAGAGGGATTGTTAGAAAGGAAGTATCTGCAGTGGGTGTAACATTAAATAATGGAACTTCAGTTATGCCCATGGAGAGGAGAAAAAAGAGATTCCCTTAAATTCATTTGGAGCTGTCTGTGAGCTAATTTGATATCTAAGTCTAAGTGGGCATTTTAAGATTTTTACATGTTGTCCTTATATCTAAGAATATCTGAGTAAACCCTCCAATACATTTTTGTGGGTGGCCAGGGCCAAAAGTTGGCATCATAGTACCATTGGGTGTCTTTAAGGGCTACACATTGGGCCTCAAGACTTACTTAGTAGCAAAACAGAGATAAAGAAAGAGAAAGAAAGAGGGAGAGATGAGAGAGAGATTTGAAAGTAACCACATTGTAGAACTAGAATCATTAGAGAGGAAACCAACATGTCTTAACCCTCTCTTTTTGAATTTACATTTCTGAGTTTTTAAGACCCAGTAGGTAGCCAAGGTTTAAACAAGTATATGTATTTTTGTGGGTCACTAATGGCTCTCCAAAGAAGATTTTAGAGACCTGGGGGGAGCACTGTGGCTTCTCCAGCACGGGTGTTGCTAGTTAGGATGAGTCCAGGCCATGTTGACCTTGGCTTTCCCTTTCTGGAAAACATGGAGGGCTGGTTTTGTCCTCAGTTGTGACTTTCCTGCCTCAGACTGTACACCCATTTTTGTTTTTGAGTTTCCATTTCCTTCCTGATCAGAAAGACAGGTGACTCACCAGAGGGTCAATATCCCATCATCTCCAGTGATGCCGTGTCCTGTGAGCAGAGGCCAAAATATTAATCTTTATGTAAAGGGCATGTCAGTGAAATCAATCTGCCAGTCGACCCCTAGGAGAGAGTCCCAGTGTTGGGGTTTAAAGGAAGGAGGGGGCCGAGTTAAAGCCCGGTGAAGAAGCTTTAGCACAAAGGGAGGAGGACAGGCAGGGATGAAAAAGAAGTTGAGTCAGGAATCTCTGCAGAAGGTGGGCCCCAACATGAAAAAAGCTGTGTAAGTGGGTGAGCATGATGGAAGCTTGGGAGTCAGGTCGGCAGTAAAGGTCTCCCAGGAGTAGTAGCCAACCCTGTGGTCCCAGAAAAGCAGCTTGCTTCACAAGAGCCTGACGCTGGTTGGGGGTGTAAGAAGGAAAGAAGTTGTGGCAAGGGAAAGGGCTTGAAGATAGCTACATACTCTGAAAGCTAACCTCTCTGGCATTTCTGTCTGCAAATGAGTTTCCCAAAGCACGGGTGAGTTCAGGGGCTTGTGTCCCCAGCAGTGAATGACAGCTGCACTGTAGGGGGAGGTAGGAGACCTCTGACAGCTTAAGGATAAAGGGGCCATCTTGATTGGGGTTCCCTTTACTGAAAAGAAGCCTTTCTCCTTCCAGATGTAGGATGTGAAAGGCATACTTAGAGTCCGTGTATATATTAACTGTTTTTCCCTAGACTAAGGTCAGAGCTTGGGTGAGAGCTATGAGCACAGGTCCAGCCTCCACCACTGAGACCATGGCATATCCTGCTTCCCTAGATACCTGTGGGTTAATATATGAGCTCGCATCTATGTACCATGTGTGATCAGGGTTCAAAACAGGATGTAGAGAAATTCTTGGGTTGTACTACGTAAGTTCCTCTAGAGTCTCAAGATGGGAGTGTTAGTTGCTTAGGGAGGGGTAGAAGGGGGATGGGTTAAGTGGGCCTTAGGAGTCCAGTGTGATATCAGGGGTGTCAAGGAAAATGACATGGAAGTCGAATCTTGGAGAGGATCAGTGTGGACAGACAGGAGTTGGAGAGGAGATCCTTGAGTCTGTGTGGGGAAGGGACAGTAAGATTTTGCCCCAAAGTGAGCAATTTGTCATGTTGAACCAGAGCCACAGCAATGCCTTCATAAAATGCAGAAGAGGCAGACTGTAGAATTCCCCAGGGCTGCCCACTCTCCTGATCCTGCTCCTACTGTGTCCTCAGTGCCTAGCTCCAACTCTCCTGAGCCCAGTGACAATTCTGGGCAAGGGACAAGCTTGTGTGGAACAGACTGTTTCCCCTGGCATGACCTTAGCTTGAGGCAATTCACTCTGAGAAAAGCTTTTCCAGGGAACTGTTTGAAAGGGAGCCTTTATAAAGTCACGAGAAAGGTTGAGGAGCTACAGACTGGCGTGGGTGTGGGGAGGAAGACTTGGCCACAGTCCTCCATTTCCAGGTGCCAACCTATCAAGTGGCTCAAGAAGGCAACTTCAATCACTTTTCTGTAGATGGACCTTGACCAGGGTCAGAAGCAGAGAGCTGTGATATGTCTGTGATCAGCACAGGGGTAGCTTGCTATTCAAAGTCTGGCTCCCATCAGCCTGCATGCTTCTGTCCCAGGAAGCCTCCTGAGTCTAGAGCATGAGGGGGGGCAAAGAGTACTTTGGTTCAAGGATCTGGTACTGGGTAACATGTGCATTCTAATTTGGGTTTCTCTGAAAGAGCTGGTGGCACAATCCAAATGACTTGGTTTCAACAACTACAATCTGAAGTCTGCATGGTTTGAATGCCGGGTAATCAGGGTCTTCTTCTATGCCTATCCTAACAACTTCACATGCTTGGAGATATTGTCCCAACTTGTTCCTGGTCCAAGAATCTTGCTTTTGGAGTCTCTCATTACATGTGAAACAGAATGAAACATGGGATCAGTCCGTCCCACGGGTGAAAGTAACTTCTAAAACTCCTGGTCAGGCTCAGGTGTCCCTGTAGAATTTCCCAGTACCTGCTGTGATGACAGCACAAACAGTACAGCTGTAAGCAGCACACGTATACATCACATAAGCTGAGCTTCTTAAGATATCTGTATGAACTCTTTAAAACTTCACTGGGAGGCTGTGATAAAAGGATCCCCCTGGATTTCTGGCCCAGCCTGTGGTGGTGAGAGCTTTGTGTCAGCCTGGGGTAGGGTGAGACTCTGCCTCAGCAAACCAAAGATGTGTTAAAGTTCCCAAGGACTCACTGCCTGGCCCTACTGAGATCCAGAACTCTGCCACCAGTGTCCAGATCAGACAGAATGATGGAGGTTGTTTGCAAGGACCATCTGGGGGAAGAAGGTCCCAGTGAAGTGCAACAGAGATGGACCTCTAAACTGATCATGGCTCAACCTGGCACCCCTGGAATAAGATTGTTCTTAAGAAGTGGTGTATGATTTTTCAGGACTGTGTCTCTGAGAGACTGTGAAATCCATGAGGGGTGAACATGGAGCTTCATTACCAATAAAGAATTATTTCCTCTGCCCTGCTTTGCCATCCCCCCACAGTCACACTGCCAGGCATTCTTGTTTATAACAATTCACATGAATAAAAACTTAGATTTTTGTATATATGTATATAAATATGGCTATTTGCAGCTCTGTGGCCCATGATGGGGCTTCTCTGCTCAGACACCCCAAAGCTTAAAGTCTGGGACTCAGCTCTGCAAATGCTAAAGATTTGATGGGGGCCCAGCTCCTAAGTTTATGCCAATATTCAGCCCTGGTGTTGGAGGACTGAAGGCTTTGAAGCCTGTCAATACGACATCACTCAAGGCCCTTAGCTTCAGGCGTCCCTCACCACTTATCCCAATCCCTTTACCATCCCTCAATATGTTGAATCCTTCCTGTGTTCTAAATTTGACTTTGTGTCTGAAGCCTAGACTCCAAATGGTAGACTCACATAATTAGGTCAGACCCACCCAAGGTTACCTCCTGTGTGGTGGAGGAATCTTGCAAGGTTCTGTCTAGGCCCTGGAGTTACATGGGGCAAATACATGTGTTGGATTGGAATCCTGAGAGACATGTGGCCTCACACCTGTGACTAAGAACCACTGCTTGATTCATGTGCCTGAGGAGAGGGTCTCTTCTACAGAAGAGTGCCCAGGACCTGTAACAGCTAGAGCTGCTCTAGAATGAAATCGTTTGCATCGATTAATCGTGCCTTTCCTGAGGAGGGACCTTCAAGGCTGTGGCCACAGCCCAGTGTCATCAATTTGTCATCCTCTCCACAAGGAGGCTGCCTTCTCTGGCTTGAAGCCACATGCCTGCTCTCGTCACTGAAGTCAGCTGTGTGGAAGTCTTGCTTAAGGCAAACTACCAGCTGACATCACTGGATGTCCTACATGCCATTGACCTACAGAAGAAATATGGAAGAATACCTCTTGATGCCGTTTTGTAACTTTGTGAAATGTCCCTCTGAGTGGGTGCTGTGCCAGCCTGTATAAGAAAACAGCTCGTGATTCCTCTCCAGAGTCTCAAAGGAAGCAAAGACAGCAAAGGTCCTGGAAGGTTGATTTTCGATGTTTGTGCTCATGAATGGTGTAGACACATGCGTGCACAGGTGCAGAGGCCAGAGTCAAACATCAGTTGTCTTGTTTCTCTTTGGCCTTATTTGCAGGGACAGAGTCCCTTGCAGAAACCGGAGGTGCTATCTTTTTTGTCAGAATTCTATCAAGAGAGCCCATCAATCCTGTTTCTGAACCCCTCAGAACTGGTATAACATGTATGGGTGCTCATGCTAGGCTTTTAATATACGTGCTGGAAATTGAACTCAGGTTTTCACGATTGCACAGCAAATGCTCTTGCCCACTGAGACATCTTCCCAGCCCTTATCATTGTTTTTATAATTTATAGAGGAGGAAACTGAGAAGCAAAAGGGTGAAGTGACTTGTTGAAGGTCAGATGGTTTCTAAATGGTGTATGGAGGATTGGAACCCAGGTCTGACTGCAGCTTCTCTGTTCTTGACTCTCCTCATTGGCTCCTGGCTAGGGTTTCTCTGTGGGTCTCCAACAACTGTCCTTGGTCCTAGGACTCTGTGTGTTCCCACCCTTGTCTCTGTGGGTGACGCTCTCCTTGCTCATAGTGTATTTCTTGCTTTGAGCAAATCTGTTCCCAAACCCCATCCATTCCAATCCCCCAGAAATAATCTAGCCACCCAACTTTGCCCTGTGACTATTTTCTGTGCCTTACTAGGTGTGGGCCCTTATGCAGCACTCTGGACATTGATATCCTCAACACACTCACCAGCAAAGGAGTGGCGCTCACACACACACACACACACACACACACACACACACACACACACACACCATACCACAAAACAGGCTCTATTGGTCCAGCATTGGGCACTGCAGGGCTATTGAAGTTCAGAGTAGGGAGATCTGATCCAGGTGGCAGGTCGGGAAAGGTTTCCCAAAAGAGATAACATCAAGTTGTGCTTCTGCTGGAAGCATTGTGGTAGCCCAGGGAACAGGGTGGCATTGCAGAAGGACAGCACAGGCCCTCCCAAGGTCTGTGATAAGTGAGGGTGTCACAGAGTGTTACAGGGGATAGCAGAGTGGCAGGGAGAAGGGGGGTTGTCAAGGGCCAATAGAGACCAGGTCACAGGTCAGGGTCCAGGTGAACATGACCTTTGTACATTTCTCTACAGAATTTAGACTTGACCTTGGGGACTCTGCAGGTTCTAAAGGCAGGAAGAGAAGGGATTGCACCAGTAACTGGTCACAAGAATGAATGGGGTGGGGCTGGAGAGATGGCTCAGCGGTTAAGGCACTTACCTCCAGTGCCTAAGGTCCCAGGTTCAATTCCCCAGTACCCACATATGCCAGACCCACAGGTGGTGGCCCTGGTGCGCTCTCTCTCTCTCTCTCTCTCTCTCTCTCTCTCTCTCTCTATTTCTCTGCTTGAAAATAAATAAATAAAATATTTTTTTTTAAAAAAAAGAATGAATGGGGTGGAGAAGAAAGAGGCCAATGAAGAAGCTTGCTGTATCTCTCCAGGGAGCGACAGCCAGGACCCAGCCGGGGAGCCACAGAGCTCTTTCTGCACTGCCAGCTCCCACTCTGCATCGCCCCACATATACTGTATGTGTACTTTAACCACCACACAAACATCTATGAAGCAGATAAGAGGGAGGAACAGTAAAAGCTAAGCAAGAATTACTGTGCCTTTGGATATAATTATGTCCCTTTGCACAAAGTGTTCAACATAAGAAAAAGAAAAGAACAATTTCTATTTTTATATTCTCTAAATACACAAGCAGAGTTTACTGGTCAGATGAACTGTGAGCATTTCTATACCTACTTCATTCAGTGCATTGTCATCTGACAATTCACTGCTGCTGGTTTCCGAGTCTGAGTCCTCAAACTCTGCTTTGCACACGCTTCTCCAAGAGGAGAACAGATGGGAACTGAGGCTCTGCAAGAAGCCATTCTTTCCGAAGCTATTTCTTTGCATGCTCTGTTTTCATGTGGAATTCTTTGAGCTCATCCTCTGTCATAGGAAGGCAACTCATTTTCTGGACATTCCTGCCATCCCATTGCCTTTCATAACCTGTGCTGTGCTTTCAGAGAGTGTGAGAGGACCTTCTTCGACAATGAGAAGAGAAAGGCCATTCTGAAGGCAAATTTCTTCCCCCATTTTCCTTCGGCTCTGGTGTGGTTGTGCCCACCAAATCCTCCACCTCGCACAGTCTCTGTTCTCTGAAAAGTCTCCATTCAGCTTCAGAGTCTTCAGGAACTCACTCTTGGTGGTGGTTTGGTAGGTCAACGTGATCAGATGAGAGGAGCTGCTCACAGTTGGCCAGGTAGTGCTTGACGGACTCTCTTTGGGAGAGTTTTAAACTGTGCCACCAGACACTATCACTGATTTGGTAATAGAGATTGGGTTGGTAAAAGCAGACCAGAGGAAAGGGATCCTGATTTGTGCTCCATTCTCTTAGATTTCCATGTTTGGGGCTCAGAAGATGGTGGTACAGGTTTAGGAACCAGGTTCTTATAGGCACTTGGGACCATGGTTGGGAC
Source organism: Zapus hudsonius (assembly GCA_004024765.1). NCBI lineage: Eukaryota > Metazoa > Chordata > Mammalia > Rodentia > Dipodidae > Zapus > Zapus hudsonius. Next base: position 2,289 of record PVHP010054073.1, on the reverse strand, counting down.
TTTGTTGCCACTGGCATCGTCTCCATGGAAGGACATGGAAGGGTGCTCTGAATGGAGTACTCAGGCTCATTGAGGCCGGATACAGGGATTCCACTTGTACCCTGCATTGGGCATTCACAACCAGCTTTGTTCTGGTGCCTTGTCATGGCCTAAGAACTAATTGGTCCTCGAGGGGGAGATCAGGGCATGAACCTTCCCTGTGGTTCACATCTGAGGGACATCTTCTAAAACTTATGGTTTAAAGGTGAGTATCAGGGGTTGGTTGGTCTGGTTAGCCAGACTGCTCATCTGGCTATAAATAGCTCATTTCAGGTTAGGAAACCTTACTAAGGTAAGTAACAGGAGCAGGAATCTGAGGACCATCAAGCCATCCACATTGGAGAACGTAAGAGAGGGTCCAAGCTTTAGAAACCTGATACAGTGTCATGGTCAGGAAACCTAACCAAAGGTAGACTCAAACCAATATACTTGTTATCCAAGAGAATATTCCAGGATTAGGCAGTGAGAATTTTCAGATAAAATGGAGAACTATGAGCCTTACCAAAGATACTGTCATGGTTTGATACAGGTGTCCCCCACAAACAATTGAATGTGTTCTGATAGATCGATCCTCAGCTGATGGCAATTTGGGAATTAGAACCTCACTAGAGCTGTGTTGTTGGGGGTGGGCTTATGGGGTTATAAGCCAGCTTCCCCTTGCTAGTATTTGGCACACCTTCCTGCCGCTGTTTGCAGTGCTGTGGCAGAGGTGATGTCCAGCCCTCTGCTCATGCCATCGTTTTCCCTGCCAGAATGGAGTCTCCCCTCGAGTCCGTAAGCCAAATAAACCCATTCTTCTACAAGCCGCTTTTGTTTGGGTTCTTTCTGCGCAGCAACTAGAAAGCTGACTGCAACAGATACTGAGGGGATGAGGGGAAGGAAGCAAGTTATCACAAGTTTTCTTTTTTGCTCTTTCCTATAAAAGGCAAAATCTAAAAGTTTATTAAGCTAGGCTACACCCCTGTGGAGAAGTGGGAGGGAGCTGCTAGCAATCTTCTTGGATCAGGCTCCAGCCCGTCGCCATGCTGGGAGACGCTTCTCCTCACCCTGCCTTGCCCGAGCCTTGGGCCTTGGAGCAGGCCAGGAAGGGGCTCTCTCCATGCACACCAGCCTTGCCTTCAACATCAGGAGCCTTCCTTCCCTCTTGCTCCAGCAGGAAGCCAAGGTGCTTCCCCTTGCTGTCCCTTCTGGACTTGGCATTGAGACAAGCTGACTCGTATGACATAGCCAGATGAGACAAGCCAACAAGGAAACCAGCTTCACAGCCCATAGAACAGAAAATCCAAGTAACGGAAAAGCATAGCGCAGTAATTCATAAGACTCAGGATAGCAAAGTGCCTGACAGTCCTGATGAACATGGGCTTGTCTAAGACCTGGAAGAAAGCAACTGCTTGTTTCCTGTGTCCTCAATCCATTCAGAGGTTAGGTTGGGTTGTGGGTGCAAAAGAGGAGTTGTATAGCCTACTGAAGTGTTACATAGAACTTGCAAGACCTCTGTAACTGAGGACTTTCAGTCTCTTCAAGCAGGCATTTCCTAATCTGGAAAGGTCAGTGGCAGGGGATATGCTAAGAGAGAGGCACATCCTACTGTTCCAGGAAGCAACAGAGCCTTCAGAAGCTAGGTGGCAAGCAATGTGTTCACTCTACCAAGCAGACCCCTTCATTTAACCCTATGATGAGTCCTGAACATGAGAAGTGCCTGCTGTCAATAGTACAGAGCACTGGCTGCTTTGTCCATATGGTGAGGACTTCCTTGGGACAAACTTGCCAATCTGACAATAGGTGCAGGTGACTTGCCGTCACCACACTGGGAGGAAGAGAAGCTGTATTTTGGATATCCTAGCGGGCTGGATGTGCCCGTAGATTTTGCTGTGTTTTGCTGAAAAGTGAAATTGTTTTCACCCAGATGGTGCAGGCATCAGTGAGCTAGCTCACAGTATATTGTAAACCCAAAGCGCTCACTAAGTGTGCAAACATGCCTTGTGATGTGGTGACATGCAGAGCTATAGAATGAGGTTTGGTATTTGCCAAAACAAGTCCTTACACACAAGCCAAATGCTTGTGGGATCAATGCACCTGCATGTAGCTTTTTGAAATTAAAAGCATCCCTTTATTTACTGGCCTTCTATGTGAATCAAATATTTATTAATGTTTAAAAGCAGTAAGACTCCAAATAGTTTGCCAGGAATACCAGGAGGTTTCACTAAAATTAAAAGGATATGAAGATTCAAAATCCAGGTGGAGAAGGGG
>PVHP010054072.1:0-10566 GCA_004024765.1 Zapus hudsonius | reverse complement strand
AGAGAGAGAGAGAGAGAGAGAGAGAGAGAGAGAGAGAGAGAGAGAGAGAGAGAACGGGCACAGAACAAACTCCAGACACATACGCCCTCTTGTGCATCTGGCTTTATATGGGCACTGGGGAATCAAACTCGGGTCCTTCTGCATTGCAGACAAATGCCTTAACCACTAAGCCATCTCTTCAGCCCTGCCCCATACCTTTGCCTGCAGTGGGGAAGGGGTGCTCACCTACCCTTAGATGGCCAGAGCAGAATTCCAGGTGTCCTGCTCTGTCACTTCCACCATTGTTGTTTGAGTCAGTCTCGAGCTCAGGTGCTGCTCCCCTGCAGGACCGGGTTACAGGCAGGCTTGCACAGCCATGCCCAGCTGTTTACATGGGATCTGGAGATCCAAATTCTGGCTGCCTCAGACCCCTCACTTCATGCTTGTGTGTGTATGTGTGTGTGTGTATTTGTGTGGGTCCGAGAACGTTGGTTTCCTCTTCTACTCCTCTCACTGAACCTGGAGCTATAGTCTGCAGTTGGACCAGCTAACCAACAAGCCAGAGAGTCTCCTGGCTCTGCTCCCCACAGGCCTGAGTTCTATAGACATGTGTGCCCATGCCCCGTTGTTTTCTTAAACGTGTTGGGAAATAAAGCTGAGGGCAAATCAGGCCCTCCAGGCCCTGGTGTTCTGCAGCAAGCACTCCTCCCAAACCCCTTTTCACAGAATAAATCTCCAGCTTCTACCATACTTGCATCCTTCTCAAGTTGTAGGGATTTATTTCAGTTGAGTGCTGAGGTAGTATTTATGAAACACTAGACATGGGTGTCTTATTGTGAAAACTCCTGGTAAAATATAGATGGACTGGGGAGAGATGACTCAGCAGTTAAGGTGCTTGCCTGCAACATCTAAAGACTGGAGTTTGATTCCCCAGTACCCACATATGGCCAGACGTGCAAAGTGGCACATGCATCTAGAGTCCATTTGCAGCAGCTGGAGGCCCTGGTGTGCCCATTCTGTCAGTCCCTCTTCGCTCTCTACTTGCAAATAAAAAAAATATTTAAAAATTATGTATATGATTAACCAATGTTAGATTCCTAGATGCACAATTCATGTTATAGTAAAAGGACACTTTTCCATAAACAGTATTTAGTTCTCTACTGATTATTCATGTTTTCATACTTGCTGGTCTCTGTAATACTCATCTCTGGATAGTACAAGGTTCTCCTACTCAGAATCCCATGCTGTTTATTTATTTATTTATTTATTTATTTATTTTTTTTGGTTTTTCGAGGTAGGGTCTCACTCTAGCCCAGGCTGACCTGGAATTCACTATGTAGTCTCAGGGTGGCCTCGAACTCATGGGGATCCTCCTACCTCTGCCTCTCCAGTGTTGGGATTAAAGGTGTGAGCCACCATGACGGGCACTGGAATGCATTTTAATGAAAGTATTAAGGCTGAAGTAGTGGCAAAGGACAGCTTCAAAGTGAAAAATTCAAAGTCCTTACTTAGGTTAGCAACAAGTGTCAGAGATAAAGATGCCCCTCTGGCTATTCCAGCTGTTCTCACTAGCTACAGTACTTAAAGTTGCCTAAATATCATATTTCACACGAATTTTCCAGTGCTTTGGCCACTGCTAGGATGCTGTTCTCAGAAACTTAGTTCATCATTTCCACCTGTGCTGACCCTATTTGGTGACTTCTATGGTGTTGTCCCCACTAAGTCTAAGCAATGTGAACACCCCTTTAAAAAAATTAGAGCTGGGGAGACAGCTCAGCAGTTAAAGGTGCTTGTTTGCAAAGCCTGAAGGACTGGGTTGGCCCTGGGTTCAATTCCTCCAGCACCCACATAAAGTTGGATGCACTAAGTGATGAATTTATCAGGAGTCCATATGCAGTGGCAAAAGACCCTGGCATGTCCATACACTCTGTCTCAAATAAATAAATAAAAATGATTTTGAGCTGGGCAGATGGTTCAATGGTTAAGGCACTTGTCTGCAAAGCCGTTCGATTCCCCAGGACCCACATAAAGCCAGATGTGGTACATACATTTGGAGTTCATTTGCAGTGGTAAGAGGCCCTGGTACACCTGTCTCTTGCTCTCTGTCTCTGCTTGCAAACAAATACATTTTTTAAACTAGAGATTTTATTTAGAGAGAGAAAATGGAGCAAGCCGGGACCTCTTGCTGTTATAAACAAACTCCAGATGCATGCACCATTTTGTGCATTTGTTTTATGTCGGTACGGGAAACGAAACCTGAGCCAGCGTCTTTTGCAAGCGAGTCCTTTTTTTTTTTTTGGTTTTGGGTTTTTCGACTGCTGAGCCATCTTCACAGCCGGTAAACACCTCTTACCAGCCTGGATCTTCAGATTCTTCGGTGTTAGATACTGAGAAGGTAGGTAAACAGCCTCCATTTCTAACCCTGCCCAAGATGCACCGTGCAGGCTGCAGGTCTCCTTCCAGCGAGCTGGGGAAGCGCATGTGCAGCGTGAACCGGCCTGGTAGGAAGATCCTAAATTCAAGGTCAGTTTGGGATTACAAGACACTGTATCAAAAAGAAGAGAAAAAGAGACAAAAACCCAACACAATGTAGCCAGACTGACGGAGCGGATCCCTTGGCCCTCGTGGCCCGCGCTCACGGAGGACACGGGTGGGAGCGAGAACGCGCGCCGGGGACCCGGACTCCTGGAGCTACAGGTGTGGACGGCGAGGTCCCGGCCCCGCGGCCCGGGCTTTGTCCCCGCTCCTCCCGCTCCTCCCGGGCGGCGGCGGGGGACTTCCGCCCTCTCGGCCCTCCCCGCGCGGGGACACCCACACTCCAGAAGCTTCTACGAGTCCCGGAAGGGCGCCCGAGCCCACCCCGCCCCCACCGGCCCCGGGGCACGGCCCCTCCCCGCTCCAGCGCCCCCGCGCCGTTGCCCGGGTAACCGCGGGGCGGCGGCGGCGACCGGGGGGCGGGACTTCCTGCGAGTGACGTGCCCAGGCTCGGCTACAAAAGACGACGGCTGCGGCGGGCCGGGCGGAACTTTCCAGAAGGCTCAGCCAGAGGCGGAGGAGCGGAGGCGGGTGGGTGTCCGAGCTGCGCACGGCTACGCGCCTCTCTCCATCACTCTCCGGGCCCGCTCGCTGGTGAGTGCCGGCCCTCGCGCCTCTGCTCGCCCGGGCTGGAGGGCGGACGGGCGGCCGCCTGAGGGAGGGAGGGAGGGAGGGAGGGGGCGGCGGGGTCCCCGGGTCCTCGAGGCCCTCCCGGCCCTCCCGGAGGGCTCCCGGAGCGGGCGGGCGGGCAGCGCTCCCGGGTGGGGGCGGGGTGGCCCGGCGCGCAGGCGCAGGCGGAGGCCGGGGTGGGGGGCTGCGGCTCTCCCCCTCCTTCCCTCCTTTGTCTGGCGCCTTCCTCCTCCGCCCTGCGAGCCCGGCCGGCCGGCGGGAAGCCCTAACGGTCGGAGGATCGGTCCCTCGAGGCCCGGGGTCCCCCGCCGGCTCCGCCCTGCGGCGTCGGTCGACGTCCCGACCTGTCAGCGCCTCTGGGGAAGGAAGGGGGACCGGAAGGAGCCCGGTGGAGGTGGGGGCGACCGTGCGGGATAGGAGGTCATCCCCTGGTGTGCGGCCTTGCTACCTTGGAAAACGGTGTTTTTTAAAATTATCTGCAAGGCGAGGGAGAGAATGGGCGCACGCATGCGCCATCTGGCTCGAACGTGGGTAACCAGGGAATCAAACCCGGGTTTTGCAGGCGAGCGCCCTAACCGCAGAGCCATCTCTCCAGCCTTTTTCTTCAAGTGAGATTGGGCAAAGAACAGATTGCGCCAGTTGAAAGCTGATTAAAATCCCTTTTTCTATTTTCAGGCTGTAGAAAATGGTGAAAGAAACCACTTACTACGATGTTTTGGGGGTCAAGCCCAATGCCACCCAGGAAGAGTTGAAAAAGGCTTATAGGAAACTGGCCTTGAAGTATCACCCTGATAAGAATCCCAATGAGGGAGAAAAGGCAAGTTCCATTAGAAATGCCTAGACAGTATAGCAGTGTTTCCACACGCTGCTATCGCCCGAAATTAAATGTCTATTGTAGTGGCTACACCTTATAATATTTATTTCTGATGGAATTTCCTTTTCTCAAACAGTTTAAACAGATTTCTCAAGCTTATGAAGTTCTCTCTGATTCCAAGAAAAGGGAATTATATGACAAAGGAGGAGAGCAGGCCATTAAGGAGGGTGGAGCAGGTGGTGGTTTTGGCTCCCCCATGGACATCTTTGATATGTTCTTTGGAGGAGGAGGAAGGATGCAGAGAGAAAGGAGAGGTAAGGAAAAATCGTCTTATCTACAGCAAATTAAAGTAGCTGCTGGTCAAAGCAACTTTTTAAGAATTCATCTAATTTTAAATGCTTGCTTACATGTTCACACAGATGACAAAATGCCTCTGGTTTTTGATGTCATTTTTATGTGAAATTTCACACAAGTAAACATAGCTAAGGTAGTGGAGTGAATGTGTCCAACCCCAAAGGTTACTAAACATTAAGGGGGCAAAGCAGCACCGTGTTCTGATCTCTGCTTTGGAACCAGCGCCCTAGGCCTTGGTCTGTTTCCAGTTGCAGGTGTCAAACCAGGGGGGGGGAACAGGCTCATTGCCTCCAGATAGCCTGCTGGCTGTTTACTCATGTATGCTTCAGCTTTATTAGCTCCACGTATATGAATTTAATATTTAGTAAGAGAAAAGTGGTCAACGGGCTTTATAAATACTGTTGATAGGATTATAGCGTTCCAGTCAGTAAGTCAGCCTCACTCTGTTAACCAGCATAGTTTATACAGACTATGGCTGATGGAGAGACATAGTTATAGACCAAATGGACAAGCCATTAAATTTCACTTTGAGCTTATATTTTTAGGGAATTGTGTTAATTATCTTGGTTTGGTGTTTTTCCAGGTAGGGTCATGCTCTAGCCCAGGCTGATCTGGAATTCATTATGTAGTCTCAGGGTGGCCTTGAACTCTCACAGCAATCCTACCTCTGTCTCCTGAGTGCTGGGATTAAAGGCATACACCACGCCTGGCTATCCTGGTTTTTATTTGAGGCAGTATCTTACTCTAGTCCAAGCTAGACCTGGAACACTAGATCAGGCAGATAATCCTAACTCAGCCTCCAGGGTTATTAAAAGTGGGAGCCACCATGCTCTCAGATGTGTATTTCTGAAAAATTCACTAAAAAGAAAACCTGGCGTGGTGTGGTGGCACAGCATGCCTTTAATACGAACCCTTAGGAAGCAGAGGTGGTGGGATCATTGTGAGTTCCAGGCTACCTGGGCTAGAGAGAGATCCCTGTCTCAAAAAAAACCAAGTAAGCAAGCAAATGAAGTTGGGTGTGTGTTGGTGGTGCAGGGTAAATTCCAGGTCAGCAGGGGCTAGAGAGAAACCCTACTTACCAAATAATAAGGAAATATGCAATCCAAGTTACTATATACCCCTTAGGGTGGTATGAGCTACAGAACGGGTTTTCATTAAATGATTGAGCAAAAAATTACCACTAATGTATTCCTTTTTGACTTAGATCAGTGGGTTCCCCTGCATTTGTTTTGTTTCGAAAAATACTTCTGATCAGATTTCAGAAGCTTTATTTTTCCTTTCCTGTGCTCTGTATAGTTAGGGGGAAGGAGTAGCATTCAAGTATGCTGAAACCAACTACCTGTTCTATTTGTGAATTCTAAAGTGGAGCTGGTAGCCAGGATAACATTTGATATGTCTAATGCCTCATTTAAAAAGTAAAATTTCAGGGGCGGGGAGATTGCTCAATGGTAAAGAACACTTGCTACTACTCCGGGACATGGTGGCGCATGCCTTTAATCCCAGTACTCTTTAATCCCAGCACTCGGGAGGCAGAGGTAGGAGAATCACTGCAAATTTAAGGCCACCCTGAGACTATATAGTTAATTCCAGGTCAGCCTGGACTAGAGTGAGACCCTACCTCGAAAAACAAAACAAAAACACTTGCTACTACTTCTTGGGCCAGAGACCTCCAAGTTCTCAAGAACTTGCCAGAATCAAACGTTGGGGGGTGTAGAGTGGCCAAACATGTCTGTGATCCCAGTCAACAGGTGCCAGAAGACTAGTCACTCTCATATAGTAGTTCCTAATTGAGGAAGTGAATTCCTTCTCAAAGGAAATAGTACAGATGAGCAATAAAGTTGGTGTTCTCTGGCCTCTGCGCAGTGCATATGGGGCATGCACAGATGTGCATACGCCACACAGTGCTCTACGCACCAACATGCAAAAAAAGTAGATGTTTATTTGGCATATTTTACAGAAAGGAGGTTGAGAAGCTTTATTCAGTTAGCCATAAGGCATGCTGTTTTGTTGGATCAAGTCCTCAAAGACAAACCACTAGCTAGAAACTTATTAACCATTGGTGTCAGGCTTCATTTCTCTTACTTCATTGTCCTTATGTGATCTCAGCCTCCCACTTCCTGTTTAGTATGTAAATGACTAGTAGTATCCTTTGTAGTTGCTGGACATATATGAGTTGTAAAGTTAGAATAACTTAGAACAAAACAAAAATATTCTTCAGTTGCAGTAACCACCAAACTTGCTTAATGGTGCCCGATAATGTGAGATTAGTGGCTGTTATATTGGACAGTTCAAATAAAATGTTAACATCATAGCAGAAAGTACTGTTGGGTAAATAACTATTGTAACTAGCATGAGAAATTTATTGTTTAAAACAACTAGTACTGGCATAGCAGTAAAAATACCTTCTGAATGAGAAAGAGGAATTGTTTTTCTGAGGTAGGGTCTATAGCTTGCCCAGGCTGACCTGAATTCACTGTGTAGTCTTACTGTGGCCTTGAACCAACAATCCTGCCTCCTAGGTGTGGGATTTAAAGCATGTGCCACCACACCCAGCTTGGAATTGATATTTTAGTGGTGTCTCAATATTGGCTTTTCTAGCCAATCATGATTAGTTGGAATTTACTGTGCTAAAGAATGTTCCAGTGAAGTAACTGACCATGTTGCTCAATAATACCACACTAAGTAAAAGCTTCAAAGGAATACTTGCTTGGATTATTTTGAAATGTGCCTAATTAGATGATTTTGAAGTAATGTTTTATTGCCATATTTCTAAGAGGGCCACATTTATGTCTTTAGGCAGATTAATCTCTGACCCAGTTTTCGTCATCTGTAATTACATCAGTTTGGGAACATGCTCAATAGATGAACCACATGAGGCTCATTTTCCATTATCCTTTACCATTTTCATAGTGCCTTTGACCCGGGGCGTTTTACATGGATTTTTAATGAACAACATTTCATTCCAGGTAAGAATGTTGTGCACCAGCTCTCGGTAACCTTAGAAGATTTATATAATGGTGCAACAAGAAAACTGGCCCTGCAAAAGAATGTGATTTGTGATAAGTGTGAAGGTATGGTCTTTTTATTTCGTTTATGATGGTTTTTTTGTTGGTTTTTGAGGTGGGGTCTCACTCTAGCCTAGGCTGACCTGAACTCAGTGATCCTCCTACTTCTGCCTCCCAAGTACTGGGATTAAAGGCGTGCGCCACCACACCCAGCTGTTGCTAGTTTTTTGAGGCAAGGTGTCTCTCACTCTACCATAGCCAAGAATTCACTGTGTACCCCAAGCTGGCCTTGAACTCCCCGGGATCCTTCTACCTCAACCTCCTGAGTGTTGAGATTAAAGGCCTGAGCTTTGTTTAGGGGTTGGGAGGGGATTTTGAGATAGGGTTTTTGCACCTGGCAAGCAGGTGCCCCAACAGCTGGGCCATCTCTTTAGCCCCCAAGATAGGGTTTACTATGAGGCCCAGGCTGGTGGGTAATTCAAAAATGTCTCTCCTCCAATTCACTAGTGCCTCTGCCTCTACAAGTATTAGGGTAATAGGAGTATAACACCACACCTGGATACTTTCTACTTTAAATATACTTTGGATTCAAACTTGCTATTTTTTTTTTGTTTGTTTTGTTTTTTGTCTCCTCCCCCTTTGGTTGGTGGTAGGGTGTGTTTGTTTCTGAAGTAGGGTCTCGTCTTAGCCCAGGCTGACCTGGAATTCATAATGAAGTCTTAAGGTGGCCTTTAAATTCAGTGATCTCCTACCTCTGTGTCCTGAGTGCTATATAGTGTTGTTCTTAACTTTCATTAAATTCATAACAAGCTTCTTTATAAACCGTTTAGGCCGAGGTGGTAAGAAAGGAGCAGTAGAGTGCTGTCCCAACTGCCGAGGCACTGGAATGCAAATCAGGATTCATCAAATAGGACCAGGAATGGTTCAGCAAATTCAGTCTGTGTGCATGGAGTGCCAGGGCCATGGAGAACGTATCAGTCCTAAAGATAGATGCAAAAGCTGCAATGGAAGGAAGATAGTTCGAGAAAAGAAGATTTTAGAAGTTCATATTGACAAAGGTGAGTTCTGATTTACTGTCTGAAGTCAGAAGTAACATGGCAAGTTTATTAATACTGCATTTTATACTTTCATTATTTGAGAGAGAAGCAGAGAGAAAATGGGCATGCCAGAACCTCCTGCTCCTGCAAACTGTAAATGCATGCTTTGTGCATCTGGTACATTGGTATTGGGAAATTGTACCTGTGGCATCAGGCTTTGCAAGCAAGCACCTTAAACCTCTGAGCCATCTTTCCAGTCCTGCATTTTATAATTTTTAAAAACTCCTTAATTCGGTTAAATGTATGATCCCAAGTCTCCTTCCTTATGTAATGTATAAGAAAGTCTCATTAAGTTTTATATAGTTTGGTTGGGGAGATGACTTGGTGGGGTATTGGTACACAAATCCCATGTAAAAAGTGATGGTAGGCTTCTTATAATCCCAGTAAGCAGACAGGGAAATTGAAGGCAGAGGTGGTAGTATTTCCCCCAGAAGTTCTTGCTAGCATAGCAAGGAATAGCAGATAAGACTCCAGGGGTGTACAGACAGGTAAGAACCAACCAGAAAAAGTAGTTCACTGACCACCACAGGTACTGTGGTAGGTGCCTACACACACAAGTTTTCAGTTGTTAACCAACCTCTCAAGTGCATCATCTATTGGTGTCACCCCTGTTCCAAGAAAGAAGTGATGGGTCAACATGTTTTTTTTTAAAAAAGTCGCTGGGCGTGATAGCACACGCCTTTAATCCCAGCACTCGGGAGGCAGAGGTAGAAGGATCGCCATGAGTTCAAGGCCACCCTGAGACTACAGAGTGAATTCCAGGTCAGCCTGGGCTAAAGCGAGACCCTACCTTGAAAAAAAAAGTCTATGGTAAAGCATACAGATTTAAAAGTGAGGTAATAAATCTGAATATAGATTTATAAAAAGAAATATCAGACAGCATATTTCTCATGTAAAAACCATCTAGCTTCAGCCAAAAAAAAAAACTTGGTTGTGTTTTAGCTGCTTTGTAGATCAAGTAAAGGTAAAGAAAGATACCCGGGTATCTTAGCAACCATAATAAACGTCTTCACACATGCAGAGTGCTAAATGCTTTCATCACTATTTCAGGGGTTATTTGGGGGTACTGGGCAATTGAACTCCAGCCATGACTGGAGGTTTTAACCGCTGAGCCATCTCCCCAGCCCAAAACAACTTGGTTTAGTACACTGCACAAGTACAGGCACAGCAGTAACAGAATAGCCTGTTTTATTTTTCTTTGTCTGAATTATAGATTTGTGCAATGCCTGGTACTAAAAGGGTCATTTGGATTAGGGTCACAGAGTAGAGAACATATGGTCAATAAACTTCAGACACCCAAGTAGATGACCTTGGGGTGTCAAGACAAATAGTTTACAATTTATAATGAAAGCAACAGTGTGTTGTAAAATACACAGTGAGAAAGAAGACTACGGTTTGATGTGCAGGTTTTTTTTTTTAATATTTTTTTATTTATTTTTCAAGCAGAGAGAGACAGAGAGAACACCAGGGCCACCACCTTGTGGGTCTGGCTTATATGGGTCCTGGGGAATTGAACCCAGGGCCTTAGGCACCAGAGGCAAGTGCCTTATCCACTGAGCCATCTCTCCAGCCCTGATGTGCACTGTTAAGAGACTCATCATAATACTTGCTTGCCAATGGAACATTTTAAATTATCTCCCTCAGGTCAAGCTGAGCAGTGAAACAGGTGGACTCATTGTAAAACACTTAATTTTTTTCTAGGTTCACCATAGCACCATGGGTTAGGGTGGCCACAGGCTGGGGCACAAGTTGTTGTAGGCATGTGCTGTTGGATCCTCCTGGTGGCTCTTCCAGGTGCTTGCCACACTGGTCTAAGTTGGCCTGAATGTGGGGGTGAACAATTATTCCTTGAGTACCTTTAAAAAAAATATAGGCCAGGCAAAAAGGCTCTCCCCTCCAGGCTTTCTCCTGCCCTGCCCCCTTCTAGAAATAAATAGAAATTTCAAAAGGTTATAGACCTTTCAGATTTTTTTTATAAAAATATTTCTTTGCAAGCAGAGAGATGCATACATAGAGAGTATGGGTGAACCAGGACTTACAGACACTGCAAATTTTCTCCAGACACATGGGCCACCTTGTGCATCTGGCTTATGTGGGTTCTGGGGAATTGGACCCAGGGCCTTAGGCACTAGAGGCAAGCACCTTAACCACT
>PVHP010054071.1:0-10628 GCA_004024765.1 Zapus hudsonius | reverse complement strand
ATCTCACTCTCCCTTGGAGATTCTTTTTGTATTTTTCAGGAGGCAGCGAGTACTGTAGACACCAATTCCACCAATAGAACACGAGATGATTGCTGACACCCAGGCAGGATATGAACCACCCCTAACTCATCATCTAGGGTCCAAATGAGATGAGCAAGAGCACTGCTTCCAGAGCAAGCGAGACACCTAGGAAAGGGCAATGGAGACAGACACCGAGAGTACTAAAATAGTCCAAAGTAAAAACCCAGTACTCTTAAAAGCTCAACAGTAAAGCAGACTTAAAATTCACCCACTGTGGCTCTGGGAATTTGGGGGATGAGAGGGCGGAAAGATTGTAAACCATGGTAGGGGGAATATCCAGAGGCATTGCTGCCTTCAACAAACTGCTTGCACAGTTCATAGCCCTCCATCCCATGGAGCCTTACAGCAATCCCACTGAAAAGGACCCTCGGTGAATTGGGGACAGGGAGGGGGGAAATGGGGTTATCTGTTGTTTTAATAAAAAAAGAAAAAGGAACTGGTCTGGGTCCGGCTGGAGTTTTCCCAGGGCCACTTCTGTTCCCCGGCTGGGAAGAGGTGAAGATTTCGGGAGGCAGGGCCAGCTGCTGTCCCGGGCCAGATGTGCTGCTGGCCGGCTAACACCAGGGCATGAGCCTCCTCCATATCAGTGACACAGAGGTGACCTCGGCGAGTGAGGGAGCCAGCATCCGATGGCTGTGGTGGGTTGGTGGTGGTGGCGGTAGGTAGGCGGTGGTGGCAGGGGACCCGAAACCAGGCACCCATGGAGGCATGTCCGTGGGCCTGAGAGCCCCCAGAAGTGTTACAGCTCTGTGTGTTCAGCTCTGGAAGCATGGCTTCCAAGGGAATCACAGTTCCCCATGTGTTATGGCACAGTCCCTGGAGAAAAAGCATCCATGGCAAGAAGTCCCAATGACCAAAACCATCCAATTCTTTATTGTAACAGTATTGTGGGTTTAAATAGAAATTGAGGAGGAGGGAGGGAAAGAAATGGGCCATGAGGTTTGGCAGAAATCAGCAACCTGTGAATCCCTGCTTTGTATGTTGACATTGGACACATATCAGATGGTGGTGGTAGGGAAACTGCCATCTTCTAGGCACAGCTGGGGTGCGAACCTGGTTCTTTTGGGGGGTTGTGAGTCTCAAGAGTTGAGGGCAGAGATAGGGAAACGCCTACCGGGATTAGCCACCTGGGTTTCTGACCTTCTTCAACACCCTCTTTACCCTTTGTCCTCCGTGCCATCCTTAAGCAATACCAACAGTTATCAACACAAGAATTATTCATACAGTGTTTCTACTTAATAGCAATAAATAAATAAATTTTAGTTTAAAAGAATGTTTCTTTTTGAATCAACTTGTCATGCAGTCATATCATCTCCATATAATGAAAGTTTATATATATATATATATATATATATATATATATATATATATATATATATATATATGTGTGTGTGTGTGTGTGTGTGTGTGTGTGTGTGTGTGTTATATTTTCCAATATTTGAATTTTTCAGTCTTTGAGTATATAAGTTAAATATTATACAGACAAATTGCATATATACCTGCACATATATGTATACTCATGTACATATGAACACACAATACACATTAAAAGCAATCACTATTACAGGATAGTTAGAGTTATTGGTAGATTCAGTAGAGATGGGGATAGAAAACATCACAATGCAGAATTTTATAACAACCACCAAAAGTTAGGTGGTTTATATTCTATAAATTGTAACAACCCACTACAATAAAAATATAAAGAAAATTGAATATTCATATATGCTATGAGTCACAGTAATGTCACAATTTGTGTTTTAAATCATATGACTTTACCTACAAAAGTAAATATAATTTTAGAAGAGTCCTTATTTACATTTCAAATAATTTTTCGAGGAGACCCTTAGAATTTTTGTAATGTTTAGAGGTTTACATATATATTTCTGAAAACCATACAATATAAACTGTGTTAACACTGTATTCAGTGTCATTCAACACATATGAGATATATATCAAAAGCATCAAAATCTTTCATTAAGGACTTAACTAGAAAGCTCAAAAAATTGCTTGAATGTCTGTCTGGCAAGAGGCTCTGGGGAACGAAATGTTATTTATAAGAAACTTGGCTGGGGCTGCTGTTTGCACTATCCCTGGGCTACAGCCAAAGCATTAGATTTTTATATCAGGAAATGAAACTTTCACAGCAACTGAGTGATCACAGGTGTACACTCCTTTCTTTGTGCCAATATTTCTCATTTTGATTAATTTTAAATTATATTCTTTAATTGCCCAAATTTAGCAAATGAGATATTTTTCCCTAAAAAGTTGATTGATTGTTAAATTAATTTTCTCACATCTTACAGGAAACAGTTATCTAAAATAAACTAAAGCTTAAGAATTTTTATTTGTTCACAGAAGTAAAGTAGAACATATAGTTTCATTTTATAGAATTATTAAATTCATTCAGTTGAACGCTTAAGATTTAGGACAGTAAATAGAGCAAATTATCATTTGTTAAATAATAATTTAATAAATTAAAGCTAACAAGAGACATCTTTTTTTAAATTGTTAGTATGATATGTGTATAGAAATATTTTATAAACTGATTTATTGTTAACAATTAGATGCAGAATATGAGCAAGTCTAGTGATGGTACCTCCATTTTGCTCCTTCCTGTCTGCAACCCACTAGCCCTCCTCAGTGGGATTGAGGACCAGTACATAGGATAGGGGGTTATGAATTGTACAAAAAGTATCCAGTGTTTTTCCTTTGTGTATTGTTGCTAAGGAGCAATGTCTCTTGATATTCTCCCCACCATGGTTCTTACAATCTTTGCTCCCCCTCTTCTGCTCAGATCCCCAAGTCATGGTGGGTGAGTTTTAGGTCTGCTTTACTGTTGAGGTCTTAAGGGTCTTTGAATTTCAGTTTGGAACTGTGTTGGGTATCCCCGGTGTCTGTTTCCATTGCCCTTTCATGAGTTATCTGATTTGCTGTGGATGGTAAAATTTTAAATGCCAACAAAATAAAAGAACTCTGTATTTAAAATTTTAAAGGTCCCTCTTTCTTTTCTGAACCTAATTCTCAAACAAAACTCTTGAGTAAACATTGGTAAATGTTCAGTAAATTGTTTTAATTAAGACACAAATGTGTCACAATCCATGCTGCTCTCTCTCTTGTCTTTTAGAAAATAGGACAGGATATTTACCAGCATGCATTGGCTTACTTGTCACATTTGTCACATTTTGTTTCCTTGCCTTCACATTACTTTTTACCTTTCTCCTGACCTATTTTGCTAAGCAGGAAGTTTACATTATTCTCACAGTCTTCTTGCTTCTGGGCAGGTCCAACACACCTGATTTCTAACAGAAAGCATGGGGAGTTGGGTGGTCCTGAGAATCCATCATGTGCCCACTGTCTATGATTTTGCTGTCCTTTCCTGTATGGGCTCAGTTTCCTGAGGTGGCCTTTTTTTAAATATCTTTTTTTTGTCCATTATTTAGTGGGCAAACAATGAGTTGTTATCCCCAATTCCCCGATGCTCCCCTCCCTCATTCCCAATCAGCTGGATATCCTCCGTACAGAGCCTTTGCTCAACAATGACAAAGGGACATTAACTCCTCTCTCTTCCTTTTCGATCTTTTCTTCCTGCTATAAAAGGCTGGGTTTCAGCACTCACTGTCTGAGCTCTAAACTCTTCCATCAGTTTTGCATAAATGGTCATTTTGACTTCCTTTCACCACACTGACTGGCGTGGTTTAGGAAAATGAACTTCAGACTATGACTCACTTGTGCTGTTGGCTGTAAGTGTGTGCCAGGGGGTTGAACGAGGGCCAGCAGGCTCTCAAAGCAGGTGCATTTACTGCTGGGCCATCTCCTGAGTCTCTAATTTTACCTTTCTAATAATATATTTTATCAGGTTAAAAATGTTTGTCTTCCAAGTTTTCTCAAAGCACTTTTTTGATTATCACTAAATTGAGGTACAATTGGATTTTTTATTTGCTGTTATTTTTAACCAACCATTTAAAACAATAAAACAAATTTGGAAATATTAATGCTTATATCATATTATATCATATCTATTATTTTGTTATTTAATGCAAATGTACTCTTGAGAAACTACGAACTAAACATTCCATATATAATTAATTTTGTTAATATGCATATGCCTATATCCATATATACTTCAATAATTATTTTGTTAGTTAATGCTAAATTAATATTCTGTATATGCAATTTTCCATATGTGTTTTGTCAAATAAAGACCTGGAATATATAGTTTGTTTGTTTGTTTAATTTTCTAGGTAGGGTCTCTTAGCCCAGGCTGACCTGGAATTCACTATCTAGTCTCAGAGTGACTTTAAACTCATGGTAATTCCTACCTCTGCCTCCCTATTGATGGGATTAAGGGCATATGCCACCATGTGCAGCTGCATACAATTTTAATGGTAATGCTGGACTTTTAACTCTTGGCTTTTTCTAGTAGTGGAAAATTTTGATTCTCACTCTACAATGAATGTTTAGATGACATAATATTTTTTGGCTGAAGTGATAGCTCAGCAGTTAAAGGAATTTGCTTACAAAACCTGACAACCCAGCTTTGATTCCCAGCACCCATGTAAAGCCATAGATGCATAAAATACACAAAGTGGTACATGTGTCTGGGTTTTTTTTTGAGGGGCAGGAGGCCCTGAAATACACATTCATTCTCATTCTCAGCCCCCTTCTTTAAAATAAATAATCTTTAAAAATATTTTAAAGTTTCCATATAGAATGTTGATGGTATGATTCATTTAGTAATCTATAATCAGTCTTCCATCTATTTATTTTCCTGTTTTTGATCATGCAATATTTTTATTGGCATCTTTAACCTCCTTAAGCAACATCTCTTTGCCTTCATTGTTGTATAGTATTCCATATTAAAATAAGTATGTTTTTCTTTATTTTATTGTGATCTTTTATACTGTGCATTCACAACTTTTTTCACACCTGTATAATTTTCTATTAATTTTATTTATAATTCCACTCTTTTCACCATTCCTTAGGTTTATTATTCTAAGGTGCTTTGTCAAGCTGTCAAATGTGTCTTCTGATTCCTTTAACATTTTGCACATCTTATAAATGTTGGGATATTTGAGCTGTGTCCTTTGAGAATTCTGTGAAGAATGCTTGTTTAAAGTTATCATATTTTACCAGACTAGAATATTTCCAATTATTAATATTTAAGTGTACTAAGTATGAAATATTTGAATGATTGATTTTATTTCTTTCTCATGGTTTTTCTGAAACTTTTATCAATATGTTCTGTATTCCAATTTCTTTCATAACACAATAGTTTTCCTTTGACACATTCATAGCACATAGGCTAGTTCTCTGTTACATTTTCTTTAGTATCCTTCTCTGAACTAATAATGGTTTTCAAAGACTGTGACTTTCTGTGATAAAGGATTCACTACCCACTATATAATGATATTAAGAGCATGGGGAATTCAGTCTCTTAAGTCAGAAGGCAGATAGGTTTAGATTCTAAATTAAATCACTAAGAAGGTGAGCATTTATAGAATTGTTTTAAGGGGGCTTGGATAACTGAGGCTGATGTTAGATTCCTAGGTTTGTACAGTTCTGAAAAATAAGTATGAAACACATAACCACGTGTAGCAAATTACCAACAAATCCCAGGGCAGCCACACAAACTACATATAATGAACGTTAATATCCCTGGTTACTTACTGCAAAGGTCATGGTTATCAGGAGTGCAGATGGTTTCAATAGTGTGCTGGTCATAGAGTAAGTGCACTTCACATCCTTGCCTGTTTTATTTATGTTTTGTTATTTAAAGATGTTGATTTTAAGTGCTGGAAATGATGCTACTATAGATGATGGATGATGGTACTCTATGAAGGCTGGAAAGTTATTGAGATATTACATTTTACATTTTAGTTGATGGACTCAAACAGATGATCTATGCAAAGCCTGGTATATGGCTAAGAGGAAAAACAAATTAATGCGAGAAACATCAAGCATCAGCAGAAAGACATGAAAATCACAAGGTGCTAACCAACTGCACCTTTAAACTCATCTCAAGCTCTCAGTCAGTCATCCAGAAAATTGTTACCCAGGCAGTGACATCCTGACCAAGGATGTATGCAAGGGTAATGGAATAATACAGAAATAAAGCAATGCCTCAAATAGCTTTTGAAAATATTGTAGCTATTTTAACAGGAACATGTACAAGTGTTCACTGAATATATGTTAAACAAGGGAGATTCTATTCATTGTGTTTTAACTGGACATAAACCCTAATTGGTAAAGTTTTCTTATATCCTTTGTTATTAACTTTGTTGTCTTAAAGCACATGATATGGCTAAACATACACAGAACAGCAATGTGATTCATAAAGAAATATGATGAGGTTATTTATTACACTATTTATTTGTGAGCAGAATGGGATAAAGAGAAATAGATAGATGATAGATAGATGATAGAAATGTAGAAAGGAAGGAATGAAGAAGGAAGGAAGGAAGAATGAAAGAAAGAAAAAAAGAAAGAAAGAAAGGAAAGGAAAGAAAGAAAAAGGAAAGAAAGAAAGAAAATAGGCACTCTAGGACTTCTAGCCACTGCAAACAAACTCCAGATGCATGCACCACTTTGTGCGTTTGGCTTTACGTGGATACTGGGGAATTGAACCTAGGTTGTTCGGTTTTACAAGCAAGTACCTTAACCCCTGAGCAATCTCCCCAGCCAATGATGATATGATATCTCTATCACATATGAAAACATAAACTGAAATGTTGATAGCAAACCAGTAAGATAAAAAAGGACAGATGTAAATCTAGAAAACACAAAATAAACTCCTGCTCTGGTGGGTACCCAAGTGCGTTTGCAGTGGCCTTCACTGTTCTGGGCCCTCTCATTCCTATTCCGGTTTGAAGAACATTTCAGAGGAAGTAGCAGAAGGATATTAAGGATAGTTTCACTGCTAATCAGAGAAGCTTCTCTATGGAGGTGGTGATAGACACTGAGGAGACTCAAAACCCATCAGTGGTGAAAATAGGAGGCTGTAGGTAGCACAACACTAAATGAGATAATTTACCATGCCCTCCCACAGTCTGAAGAACATTGTGGAAGAGGAGCCAGAAAGTATATAGCCATAGGGTGGAAAGGAATGTTTTGAGTCCTTGTCCATTTGATATGAATCAACAGGTTCCATTCTGGCTACCAATGCCTCCACAGGACCTTCACGGTTCTAAGCCTACCAACAGTTTGACATGGAGGATGGAAGAGGAAAAAAGGAAAGAGACAAAACAGGAAAGAGTACCTAGAAAGAGAAGTGTCCTAGTGGAATGGGGTAGGCAAGGAGAGGGGGCAGAAGAAGATAAAATGAAGGGAATCAAATTACATTATGTTTATATGTCATAGTTCTCTACAAATATGAACTCAACCATTTGCAAGCATAATGCTTAAGAGTAGTTTGCAAGGAAGTTTTAATCAATGCCAGTAAAGTCACAATTTTTTAGGATTATCTTTAAAAGAGTACAATTAAAATCTAAGACACAAATGTAATGTAATTAGATATTATTCTCATTTAGGTAATGAAAGTTATACTCTGTAGTAACACAGGTTCCTTATAAATATTGTTCCTTGAGGCTCTTCCTTGGTGTAAGCAAGTGGCCTAGACAAGAGACCTATGGATCATGGAAAAGCAATTCATGACACACAGGCCGATAGCTGTCTTCCTGGCAAGAGATGCACCACCCCAGACCTACACATGGAACCCTGCAGGCAGTGATGGGACAAGCAAGAGACCTATAACCACAGGCCAATCAGTCAACCCAGGATGAGCCAGCGAAACAGACACCAATGATTTTAAACACAACCTCAAGCAGAAGTACAGAGGCCCCTAAGGCAGCAACAATAAAGCAGCCTTAATATTCACCCACCATGACCCAGGGAACTGAGCCGAAGAGGGGGCAGAAAGATTGTAAGAGACTTGGTGGGGGGAGAATATCCAGAGACATTGCCCACCTCAGCAACAACATGCAAAAGCGAGTGGAACCGGGTTGACTCCTAAGCTATTCACAACCCCCTACCCCATGGACTGATCCAGACTGCCAACGGAGGAGGAAATCCAACTGACTAGGGACAGGGAAGAGGGAAATAGGGGAACTGGAGACATCAACACATTATTACCTTATTAAGTGTATCTATTTATGGATAATAAAAAAATTTTAAAAAAAGACAAATAAAAAAAACTGGCCTCTTGTACAGTTCATAACCCCCTATCCCATGGACCTGTCCAGAAGCCTACTGAAGAATGCTCCCAGTGGTTTGGGTACAGGGAGGGAGGAGGAAAATGGGGATACCATCACAAGACTTACTCATACAATGAATCTAATTATTAACAATGGTTTTTTTAAAGTTTAATCAAAAATTACTGAGTCTATGGAGCCAAATATTCAAATTACCACACCAACACATATTTTGCATCTATAAAATACAGTAGACTTGGGGAGTCTAATATGCACTCAAGTTTAATATTCACTAAATAAACAAGCACCTACCATTTTTCAACTATTCTTATGCCAATTTTCATTATTAAGATCAATTTATGTGGGTATTAGTATAACACTTTACCAATATTTGGTACTTGTGAGGCTTATTTTGTTTCAGCAATTCTAGGTAGTATGCAGTAAGACTGAATTAAACTGAATATCATTAAATCATTAATGACTAAGAATTATCTGAATTCCCTCTTATTAGGAGAAACCAGGTTTTGGAACAAATATTTAAGTCCAAGGCTTGTATCTTCTTATTTATTTGTAGGAAATAAGATTTTGTATTTGATGACTGAATAATGTCTATCTTCTGCCATTATGTATTTCTGTTGTGTATTTTTGTAGTTTTGAAATTTAATGCATGTATTCATAATTCTAATTCTGTACAATTCAAAGTACCTTAAGTATTTCATCTCAGTTTTAATTTTTACTATTTTCTTTCAGATATATTTCAGGTATAAATTATTTTTTCTCATGCATTCAGTTGTCGTACTTTCCTGCTTGTGAAATTCAGTAATGTCTCAATTATGTCAGTCTTCTTGAAACTATAAACTGAACATTTGAAAAGGGTTAGATTCCAGGTGTTCCTCATACACACACACACACACACACACACACACACACACACACACCTAATACACACTGTGTTAATTATATGAGAATATGGATGCTAATTTGCTTGACTATCACATTATTTTACTAAATATATGAACAGAGAATAATATTTTATATAACTTAAATATAAATATTATTATATCAAATGGAACACCGATATATTAAATTTATCTCATAGATAAATCTCATACATAAATAGATTTAGGGAAATAATAATTAAATTTTACTCCATTTCACATTACTTTCTATTTTAAAACATTCTAATAGAATGCCTCCAAACAAATATTTCCAATGACTTAATTTTTTAGTAATTATCTACATTTATATATCTATCTATCTATCTATCTATCTATCTATCTATCTATCTATCTATCTATCTATATATATGTACAGATATACAGTGTGTGTTTTATTCATAGTGGCATACTGAAATACTATTAGTTCATTGAATTAGTACACTAGTAAATTAAAATATTATAAAATATATATTAATCAATCAATTAACAATTTTAGGAAGAACCATGTGAAAAGTTCCAGTGGACTTGTTATATATATTTCTATGTACTATAATTTGTGCAAGTTCCTGAATGACTTGGTGCATTCTCTTTGTGAACTTTCTAACAAAATGTTTTCTGTTTTTTTTTTTTGTTCTTCCTGAAACATTACTTGTTTCTGCATAGCCTTCCAATGTTGGTATTTTAGACCTAAAGCCTTTCCCTCCAAGCTCATTTGTCTATTACTGCCTGAGAAGCCTTTTGCTAAACATCCTACAGCAAAACTGCTTGGATTCTCTGGGTTCTACACTTGAGAAACACAGTGATATATGCTCACCAGTGTCTTGCATGCACTTCAGTTTCTGCACCTACCACATAGTCTCCCTTCTGACTTTCTGGTTACTGTACATAAATCTACACCAAACTGAAAGTGCGGTCTTAAAATGTTGCATTCAAATTTGCTTTTTACCAACTCTTCTCCCTCAAGCAACCATCAAATCATGTGTGGTGGCTTGAATGAGATGTCCTCCATAAATTAATATGTTTTTAAATGTTTGGCCCCTATTGGTGGCAATTTGAAAGAAGGAGGCTTGCTGCAGGTGGTGTTTCTGGGGGTGGGCCTTGGGGTGTTAAAGCCAGCTCCTTGCTGGAACTCACTTCATTTATCTGTTTTCCAATTTCTGTGACAGAATTGATGTTGAGCTTCTGCTCTTATATCTTATCCCTACACTAACGGTAATATCTTTGAGTCTGTAAGCCAAAATAAACCCTCCCCTCCTATCAACTGCTCTTGTTTGTTTCAGTGTTTTGTCACAGCAATGCTAAGGTAACATGAGCTGCCAGGGTAAATTGGCCAGTGATGTTCCAAGAAAGCAGAGGTCACTGATATACAACACTGACCAATGCTCTGAGAATGCTGAAGACCAGCAGGCCAAGAAGTGCTCAT
>PVHP010054070.1:0-10254 GCA_004024765.1 Zapus hudsonius | reverse complement strand
CTGCTTAGCACCAGGAGAGTCATCTGTATCATATCTTCTAGGGCTCAGGAAACATTTCAGAGGAAGTGGCAGGTTGAATATGAGTTCTGCTCTCACTGCTGGCCTGGGAACCTCTTTCAGGAAGATGGTGGTCAGCACTTAGGAAACTCAGAAGTTTTCAAAGCAGAAAATCAGAGGCTGCTAAGAGCTCAGCTATAATGAGACTAATATTACTCTTCCCAAGGCTTAGGGAATATTGCAAAACAGGAGGTGGAAAGCTTTGTAAAAGTTACTGGGTGGGAAAGTGTGCTCTGAGGCATTCCACGCCCCCAATAGAGACTGACTATTGCAATCATGAACTCATAGAGAACACTGATAACCATACTGAGAAGGGTCCTCAGTGGAAAGGGAGTGGGATAGAGGGAACATTGAGAATATGACCATTATGCAGTGTGTTCATTCATTAATGTTCTCAATAAAAAGAACTAGAGGGAAAAATTTATGTCCTTTCATATACTGATTTGCTTCACATAGTGTCAGTAATATTAAAAGCAAAATAAAATCATTAAAATTCTTCATGCTAAATATGGAGATTGTCTGGAAGCAATGTCAAAGGACTTGCATTATTCCGGGGATCCCTCCGTCCCTCCCTCCCCCCTCTCTCTCTGTCATTTTCTTTTTGTGTGTGCTTATTTCTTTATTTGTTTGAGACAAGGTCTGGCTCTATAGCCCTGACTGGCTTGGTACTCATTCTGTACACTAGGTTAGCCTTCAACTTGCTGTGATCCTGCAGTGTTCACCTCCAAAACGCAAGGATTACAGGTGTGTAAACCACACCAAGCTCCATTTTTCATTGCCATCCTGTCTGCAGCTCCCTTTGGATATTTAGCTTCTTGCTGTTACGTGTGCACTGAAGTCTCTAATTTCTCCTGATTTCCTCACGTACAATGGTTTATCATCATATCTGGATGGACACAGGTACTTTAAGCAGAACAGCAACAACAAAATTCCTAACTAATATAAATGGGTTTATAGCAAAAAGAAAAAATTCAAAATTATTTGTATTTTATTTTAAAAAAGGTTTAAGCATGAGTATGTAACTTTCTTATAATCACACATTGCTAGGATTTGGATATAAAGTTTATTTGTTGGAAACCTAACTCCAAATTTCAACCGTTAACGTTATTTGCCTTTGGGGAAAATTAGCTTTAGATGAGGTCCTGAGTAGAGTCTCTGTGATGGTGCCTTGGGGGACATCTGCAGTCACCACATTTCCTCTCCTTTCCATGAGGTATAGTTTATTTTATGATACTGTTGAGCAGATGCCAGGGCCATGACCTTGAACTTCTCAGACTCTAGACCTGTGAGCCAAATAAAATTCTATATAAATTCCCTGGTCTCAGGTCTTTTTTTGATGGCAAAGAAGACAGATAAACATGCATATCTAACACATAGTTTACAGGAGTAAAGCAGCCTCTCCTCTGTGTCTGACAGCCTGATTTAGAATCCCGATTCAAGCTCTCACTATGCAGGCAAAATCCAACCTGTGTTTAGTTTTCTATTAGATTATGATTACTAAATAAGTTAATAGTCAGTTACTAGAATGTAGTATATACTCAATAAAACCAGCTATTATTAGTATCATTATTAGCTATGTGTATCATGATTTTCTTAATTACTTTGAAAACAGAAAAGAAATTCTATTAGCTACATCTTGGGTTTTAGCTCAGTGTGTATGAAAAACAATATTTATAAACATGTTGCAAGATGATATTGTAGAATAACTTCTAATTTGGTTAAAAATCTGAATAGCTCAGAAAAACTGCATTGATTGTGTAGGTGGAATTGTGAAGAATACCAAAATGGCCTAAGGAACCAAATTAAACCTATGCCATCACCCAGCAATTAAAATTGCCAGAGCTGAGGGGTTGGGGATTTAGCTCAGTTGATGAGTGCTTGCTTAGCAAGGGCAAGGCCCTGGGGTTCGGTCCTCAGCACCAAAAAAAAAAAAAAAAGAAAAGAAAAGAAATTGCCAGAGCTGATATGGTCTTTATTAAACATTAATCTTTGGCTTCTTCGAAATGCACCAGTGAGTTCAAGGTCTGGCTATGCATGACTCATGCAAACTCTGTACCATAAAGAGGGTTTTGAGGAGAAAATAATTCTTTGTTGCCTTGAAGCTGACAAAGTACTTTTTTATATAATTTGAAAATTGGTAGCTGAGTATACATTGAAATGCAAAGCATAAGCTTTTGTAAGCATCAACTAGATGACAGAAACACTGTTTTCACTTCACTGAATCTATATGTACAGTGAATACCACAGGAAGATCTCAGTATGTTTTATTCAGTATCATAGGTACTCTTTATTTTTGCCTGTGTGTGAACATGGTAAAGCCTGTGTAGCTTTCCTCAGAATTTCAGTGACTCACATCCTGGGGACTCATGGCTGCCGGGTGGCCATCCATAAGAGGTATGGATAGCAGCTATGGGATATAACAATCCAACAATATCATACACAATTCCAGCAAAAGCCTGTTAATAACTCTAAAACTTACTGTTTATGAAACTGCTATGAGTTAAATACTGTGCTAGAAATATTTGTCATCTTATATAAACACAAAATAGGCCACATAGGTATTACTACCATTTCACAAAAGAAAATGGTACCTGCAATTAACTTGACTAAATCTAATATTAGCTAATATTAATACTTATAGCTAATATTGACACAACAGGATCAAGTCATATCTATTATCAAATCTTAAAAAAATTGATCACTATTTGACCAGCCTATCTTATTGTTCATTGCATATTACTTCATAAGAGTGAGACTTAGGAATGGTGCATAGTAGTTGATACAGAGGCATTCATTGCCCTTGTGACATGGATCCCAGTCCATTTGTAAACCTAGCAACTGAAAAGTATAATTATTTATATTAGAATGATCTACTTTATTAGTTCACGTTTCTGAGGCTTCTATCTAAAAGCATATTTAAACTTGTAAAAGTGTTTTACATTTTCAAAGATCTTAAGATATAATGAAATATAATGTTTGAGCAAAGACTACACTATAATCTTCTCCACATGCATGAGCTAAAGGCATGAAAGATGCAGATAGAAGTAAAATCAAAGGTTCATCTGTGGAAGAAAAAGCCAGTAGCCAGCAAAGATTCTGCTCCAGTAAACGAATGGCTGATCCATCAACCTTGTTCTTTGAAGTTTTGAAAGTTTTGATCTAAAGGATTAGCGACATAAGGAAGCCGAGGAGGAAAGAAATACTTGCTTCAATGTGAGCAAAAGTACATCTAAGTTAGATGATTTCCTTTTATTTTTTTTTAAATACTCCATGCAAAAAATCTTCAGGATGGAGGTCGAGTTAGGGAACAGGACCAGTTCTATCTTGTGCTTAAGTGAGAACAGAGGCAAGTCCATGGAAGTGAGCCTGCCCTCACTCACCAGTGCAATCAGACGCTGTGATATTAATGCAACTCCATGCAAGCTCCTTTGGCATTTCCTTCAGACATACAGAGAAATATTTGTAATTATTGAAAAGCAGCCTCATTTAAAAATCTTGGGCCTGTCCTGACTCTGTGAAGAATGCTAATCATGCTATTTGGGGAAATTTACTAACATGATACATGTAAATAGAATTCAGTTTTTTGAATCTTGTGAGCACTTGGGACAGAGGAAAAGTTAAAAACCTTGTGGGGCTTGATTAGTTTGAAGGAAGGAGAGAAATAAGACTATTTGCTGATCCCTCTGTATGACTGAGGTGCTTGCTGAGCTCTATGATTGGGAATAAGAGGGTAGGTTAAAGAGGAAAAGACCCTATTATGAAGAACACATGGAAAATTCCCAGAAGTAATGAGGTAAATAACTGTAGACATAAGTCAAAGACAGAAAAGAGAGTGAGGGAATAATTAAGGGCATACCTATTTCTTGGGGCTGTTGGATTGCCTGTACTAAAGTCAACTGGAATGTTAAAAAAATCACAGCCAATCAGCAGTAAGAATGTGCATGTTGATTAAGCGTAGACTGTTGTGATTTACATTTGAAATTATTACTAGAGGTGATGGTAATTAGAAATCCATGGAACAGGTTTCACAACCTAAGTGTAAGGGATGGCTCAGGCATTAAAGGCACTTACTTGCAAAGCCTGCTGGCCCAGGGTTCAATTCCCCAATACCAATGTAAAGCCAGATGCATGAAGTAGTGCATGAGTCTGGAATTTGTTTGCAGTGGAAAGAGGCCCTGGCACACCCATATTTACTCAGTCTCTCTCTGATTGCAAATAAATAAAATATTTTCAAATTTGTTGAAATAAAATTTTTGACAATCTGTGTTGCCAAACTTTGCTCTGTATACATCTGTACACAAAGGCTATGCCCATGACCCAGGGACAGTAATAAAGGAATCAAAGATCACAAGATCTATTATAAAGATTACTGCAGTAAAAATTACCTTCATTTCTTCATCCAATCTACTTACCTTTAGTTTCTTAATGCTTTGCTGTAAAAACCAAGAGACTTTAACTCAACAATGTGTCAATTCTCACCCTGCATATCAGCAACCTTTGAAAAAACAATGACTATCCACTCTGAAAAGGTATATGTTTTTTGTAGGCACTTTGGGGCTTTTCTGGATCCTTTGGCATAGAATCTTCTCTTTCACATGCTTAATACCTGACACAGTTGCCTGAAATGCTCATCTGCATGGATAGGCCTCCACATGTCTACCGTTAGGTCATGCTTCACTTTGGCTGTCATCAGTATGTTCAATTATTAACTGCAGTTTTTACTTTGATGCCTAGTGCTGTTCACAAGTGTTTGAGAGGACTCTCCTCCAGATAAGCATGCTCTTCCTACCCACCTTCAGTCAGAGCATCCTCAGTCAGGCCCAGCCATCAGCCTTATTCTCTTGCATTTGTTCACATTTCAAAACTCTTATGTTCATAAACACTATGGAACATCCCTTAAACTGTACACTGAACGGGGCAACTTCTCACCCACTCCAGAGCTACACAAGGTGCCAGCACCACCTGTTTTCTGAACAATAAGAATAGTTCCCCATGTGACCTTCCTGCCTCTACTTTAGACTCCCTGCTTCATATGGAGAAGTTTCCAGAGTTATTCTGAGTGATCTTTAAGAACATAAATAAAAAAATGCCACTGTCCTTCTCAAAATCCTCCAGAGTCTATCATGCTTAAAATAAAATCCCAAGTCCTTGCCAAGTCCCACAGTGTCCTATATCTCTCTTAGCAGAGTGTCCCCTATACTTAGACTTTCATATGCTGCTTCAACTTCAGTGGTCTTCTTCGTGATGCATTTAACACAAAATTCACTTTCCTCCAAACATTGGCATTTGCAGTTGCCTCGAGGTGGTATGATCTGGTTATCTATCAATGTGTCCCACTCTCTCCTTTTATTCTAAGATCTGGCCGAACAAAATATGCCTGGATTGTCCATTCACAACCACCTTACATTGCATTATCAGTAATTAACATTGGGTCAGGTAAGTTCTTGCTTGTCTATACATCCTTTCTCTTTCTGCATAAAATGATAAATTCCATAGCAACTTTATTTACTTTAGTTTTTTAACTCCTGTTCCTGGAACTTCATAATATGGAGAAAGCAGACAATGAATATTTGTTAAAATTGAATAGAGCTTTTGTATGTGAAGTGTTGAAGCCTTAACAATGGCATTGTGAATAATGGTGACCAGAAAGGAATGATACTACGTTGTGAAATTAAAGTCCGTTTTACTAACTTTCTATCACATTGTTAATGTGATAAGACTAAGAACAAAAAAAAAAAACATGTAAAGTATTGGCCATATTTTATAAAAATGACAACACAAAAGATAAAAAGACTAACCTACTTAAAGGAATCAGATGTTGTCTGAGGGCATAGGTTTAAAGGATTCTTGAAAGTGGGGTTCAGGAAGTGGAAAAGTAGGTGAAAGAGTTCAACAGACATTCCAGACATGTTTGGGAAATCTGAAATCAGACTTAATCATGACTATAGACTAATGAAATATGTAAGGTAAAAAATAATAATGAACCTTTGCCTTTGGTTATTTGAACCTTTAAGGTGTAAATACATTGTTGGGGGTTAATCTGAAATACAGATTTAGGGATATTAAATAATTTCAACAATGAATGGAATCTATAGTAGATATGTGTCATTTTTTTCACTGCCCAGCTGAAGATGTTTGAGGAGTGTGAACTACTAAGAACGGTCTCAGCTCCAAGCATGGTGGCTGGAATGGAACAGATAACACATCTCAATAGTCCCTGATGGTAATGTAAGGGCATGCTGCCTACATTCAGAAAATTGTATGTTGGTATTTCTGGGATTTTTATTCCAAAGAAATAAAGAATATTTACTCTGGCAGTGGAGTTATCATGACTCCAAGGTTTCAGTGGCCAGTTTCTGTGTATTATGGCAATACTGTGGAGTACTAAGCATGGCATAATGAGGAGGTACTGAGTGTAGCATTTCAGTCCTTGGACTTTCAGTGGACTTGAAAACATTCCACAATCTATACATGTATATGCTTGGAAATATATATGGAAAGATCAAGAGCATATACATACATACAATCAAATATATATGAAAATGGACATCAGAAAAATCACATACAGAAACACTGGGAGAGAATTTGGAAAGAGGAGACTTTCAGAGATTTTTGTTTTGATTTATGTTCTTAAAGATCACTCAGAATAACTATGGCAACTTCTCCATAAAAATGACTGTCATAATCTCTGGGGAATCAAATTCATCTGATAGTTCCAGAGCAACTATCCTATGGGATGGCTGACAATGGACAATCAAACACTCATTTCAGGAGAAGAGAAGAAGAGGACACTTTAGAAAGAATCACAGAAAGGCAGTTTGGTGTCTTTTCTGAAGGGCTCTGCTTGCAAAGTGAAGTGAGTACAACTGCAGAGTTGAAGTCGGAGCTTAAGACAAAGAGAAAAAGTAAAAAAATTCACAGTCAAATCTCAGTACCAGATAATTTACAAGGAGGTGTGTGTGTGTGTGTGTGTGTGTGTGTGTGAGAGAGAGAGAGAGAGAGAGAGAGAGAGAGAGAGAGAGAGAGAGAGAGACCAAAGGAAAAATAGCAAAATAAACACACACACACACACACACACACACACAAACACACTGGATGAAAACCCTCTCTGCTTGGCATGTTACCAGAGGAGGGACAAGAGCCATATTGAAAAGACCCCTGATGATTGGGCTTTAGGTATCTCTAGGTTCAAGGTCCTTCCATGCATCTCTCTCTCTAAGAACCGATAGACATGCCATTGGTCTATTCTTTGAGACCTGACATGAAGAAGGCCTTTAGCTACAGGTAAAAATCCCAGTTAAAATTACACTGTGTGCCAGGAGGCGGACATCTCATATGAGTTATATAGTGGAGAGAGACTCATTACCACACCAAAGGAAGAAGTGGCTAGTACATAAAGTCCTAAGGTCTATGAAATGCCAGTGGAGAGCCTACTAAAAGCATTGCGTTGTTGTTGTTGTTTTAATATGTAGAAATTGAAGACAGACCTACTTGTAATACTGACTGCCTGACCCACAAACCACACACACTTGTTTCTAGGCAAACACAAAGATCAACATGGCATCATACCATAATAATTTTGCTTTTGTTAAAAGAATAAGCCCAGATATCCAGAAAAGGAAAAAAAAAGAAGCCACAGGTAGTGTCCACACTGATACTAAGTCCAGCCATTGAGTAGATATTCAACATGGAGTAGATATTCAACACCTATCCTCAGGTGCATGACTGCCTGCCTACATTGGCACTCGGGTGAATGACATCATAAAAACAGATACTTCAATATATAACTTTAATTTTGTAGGCCACTTTGTTCTACATTGTCCTCTGTCTCCTCTCTTTCTCTTTCTCTTTCTCTTTCTCTTTCTCTCTCTCCCCTCTCCTCCCTTCCTACACTCTCATCCCCTTTCTTTCCTTTTTCTATTTTGACTTCAGTAGGCTATCCTAAATGGCACCTGTGGCCCTGAGGTTAGGGGTATTTCTGCATCTGAATGCTGAGTGCTGGGATAGCTTTATGTAGTTTGATTGCACTTCTTTGCTCCTTTCTTTTTACATTCTATTTTCAAATGGGGTTTCTTCTCTCATCCTTTACTTATTGACACCTGCCCATTTTTTATCCCTTTAATAATTCTTTTTGATGCTCTAATACTAATTACAAGTTGTACTCAGCTTATTATCTTTCCATCCCTATTATTCAGACAATGATAAAGAAAATTACTAAGAAGAATTGAATAGAATATATGAAGTCTATAGAACACCATTAAAAGACCAACTTTATTAATCATGAGTATAGAAAGAGTGACAGAATAGAATAAAGTAATTGGAAAGAAAAAGAGCTTCACTGGAGAGTGGATTTGGCAGAGGGAAAATGGAAGTAGTGGGAGGGAACTATCATGGTATATTGTCTATACTTGTGGATGTTGTCAATACAATTTTTTTGAAATATAAAGCTATAGAAAAAGTATTCAATAAAATTATGGCAGAAACATTTCCAAAGTCTATGGAAAGAGATGGTCATCCAAACCCATTACACATTCATAACAGTAACTCTACAAGACTAAGCAAGAACCTCTCTGTGTTTTACTGTAGATAAATGCTTAGTGTATAGAACACAGAAATATTAAAAAATATTAAATAAAAAAGCTGAGAGAGGTACCAGGATACATGTAAGTGTAAACCCATTAAAATAAAAGATTTCTCAACAGAAAATCTAAAAGCCAAGAGGGTACGGAATGATGTGTTGTAGGCTCTGAAAGATAGTGACTGCAAAGCCAGATGGCTTTATCCAGCAAAGCTATCTTTCATAACAGAAGTGGGAAAAAAATGTTCTGTGATAAGCACAAATGAAAGGACTTCATGAACAATAAGACAACACTGCAGAAGATCTCTGAAAGTATCCTATACATTGCAGAGAAAGCAACACACACATGATGCCACAGTAAAGACTAAACTGGACTAGAATAATAAACCTCTACTGTGGGCAGCAACATTCCATGGGGTGGAGTTCTAGATTTAATTAAAAGGAGAAAGGAAACTGAGCACCAGCATCACTGGTTTCTGCTTCCTGGACAAGGATGCAATGTGATCAGTTGCTTTTCCTCTGGTTGCCTTATCATCTTCACTATGATAGACTGAATGCCCAGAATAAATTTTTCTGCCCTTAGGTTGTTGCTTATTATAAGGTACTTGATCAAAGCAATGAGGAAAATAACTAATGCAGTACCAACTAACATAAACATAACAAAATGTCAAGAATTAATCCAAAACTTCCAATAATAATTCTCAATTCTATTGTCTTAATTTTCTAATCAAAAATCATAGAATAGCAGATTCGAATAAAAATAGTACCATGAATTTGTAACTAACTCAATTGGCAAATATAGACACAGTTTTAATTTTAAGGGATGGAAAAAAAAAACATTCCAAATATATGGAGCTAGAAGTCAATCAGGTATAGCTATATTACTATCTGAGAAAAATATACCTCAAACCAAAATTTGTCAGAAGAGATAAAGAAGGTCACTTCACAGAAACAATCAATCCACTAAGAAGATCTTATAATAAACACATATGAACTCAACATTTTTACATAAATTTTTATCAAACAAACCTTACAGAATGTAATTTGTATGGTTTCCCCTCTGGGGAGTCTGAGACTCTGCGAGTCAGACTCCAATGTTGGGAACTGAGATTTTGGCCTAATAACCAATATTCTTGAAATTTCCATTACTGAACTTCATCAAACTGATAACTGAGTTCCATTATATCTTTGTTTGTAGACTCATACTTAACAAATGCCTGACTGGCAGTTTAGATTAATATAGTGTATTAAGTAATATCTTTATGTCTATCATAAAATTTTAATTTTCTAAATTTTTGAATTAATTATAATACTGTTATAGTTACATTCTCTGCATGTATATAAAAATACATATTTATATATTATATATTAAATGTAGCTATATAGAATATTGTATATATAATATATTATACTTATTAATTATATATATTGTATATAACACACATATATACATATATTATGTACAAAAATATAAATTGATCACCCATAAAAGTGAATGGCCCATCTTTTCAAAGTGAATACTCAACAAAACTAGAAATATCATAAATGTAATCCCTGATTAAACTTGTCCCATTAATAATAAAGCATAAGGTAATTTTCAAGAGGTCTGTGCATATAAT
>PVHP010054069.1:0-10571 GCA_004024765.1 Zapus hudsonius | reverse complement strand
CACACACAAATAAAGGAATAAAGATTTGGGGGGTGGAGCCGGGCGTGGTGGCGCACGCCTTTAATCCCAGCACTCGGGAGGCAGAGGTAGGAGGATCACTGTGAGTTCAAGGCCATCCTGAGACTACATAGTGAATTCCAGGTCAGCCTGGGCTAGAGTGAGACCCTACCTCGAAAAACCAAAAAAAAAAAAAAAAAGATTTGGGAGGTGGAGTTAAGTAGTTAAGACACTTGCCTGCGAAGCCTAATGGCTCGTGTTCAGTTTCCAAGTACCTACCTAAAGCCAGATGCACAAAGTGACAAATGCATCTGAAGTTCATTTGCAGTGGCTAATGTCTCCTTGCAAATAAAAAAGAAAGTGTTTCTCTGCCAGCTTAAAACAAGGCCTAAATGCCACTCAGAAAGGGAGCTCATGGAGTAAGACCAGCAATTCCCTGCCCTGGGCTTCTCACCGGAGACTCTAGGGCCTGGGAAGGTGTGACCTCTTGGAGGGAAGCCAAGGCTGCTCTTCGATAGTTCTCAATGCTGCGTCTGTAGTCACCTTAATGGCATGGGCAGCCTTTCCCAGCAGTGTGTGGGCCAGGCCCCCTCTGCATGGCCTCTGAGGGCCCAGTTTTCCAACAGTGCCCAAGCTGTGCTCTCCCTCTGAGTCTCTCTCTCTCTCTCTCTCTCTCTCTCTCTCTCTCTCTCTCTCTCTCTCTCTCTCACACACACACACACACACACACACACACACACACACGAACTTCAGGATGAGGCAGGTGCATTGTTACCATTTCACAATGGCACACCTGAGTCTAGAGACGGTGTCATGCATTGGGTGTGATTCATCCCCCAAAGGCTCATGTACTGAGCCTTGGTCCCCAAGGTGGAACCTGCAAGAGGCAGAGTCCTTGGGGACAGTGCCCTCCCCCTTGGAAGAGATTAATGCTGATTTTGGATTTTTTTCCTTGAGAACAGACCTGGGGGCTCCTTTTTCTGGTCCACTCTAACGCTGCCCTCTAGGAGACCATGGCAGGGTTGTCCCTGAGGGAACCTTTACCCTTACAGCTTTCGAAGTCTCTGCCCCATCCTGACAATGCCTACGTGAGCCATTATTCATTTCTCTGTTGCTTGCTGATTTGTTCGCACACTGACAAATGTTTGCAGATCATTCACTGTTTTCCAAGCACTTTCAGGTACCCAGGTGCACAAAGGCCTCTCTGTGTCTCTGCAGTTAGTGGTCTTTCCCTGGGCACTGGAGCCATAGGCCTGCCTCTTAGCTGGGCTGCTTATGGCAGGCAGGTGTCCTGCGGGGAGATAGCTTGGGTGTGACCAACAGTGGGGACACATTCACAAAACGCCAGGCATCCAGGTGGAGGCATCCTTCCTACCTCCCCATTTGACCATGACCTGGGAGACAAAATCTTGCAATTAGTGTCTCCAGGTGAGTCTTCCCAGGCAGCGCTGGCACCCAGGTGTGCCAGCTCCAAAGAGAAGCCTGGGTGCTCCCTGGTCTTGTAGATGTTTTGGCTCTTTGAAGGCCTGTGTCCCATCAGGAGTGAGCCAAGGATGGCTGCCTGGGGCGGAGGGTGCAGTCAAATTGCACACGCTCAGCTCAGGCTGCCTGCCTACTGTGCCCACCACCCATGTCACCACCCTTCTCCTTCGCTTCCAATCTACTTGGTCCTTGAGACCAACCCGATGCTACAAAACATTGAGTGAATTATAGTTGAAATGCTTCTTTAACAGCCCTCCTAACATCTTGTCCAGATCACCCTGCACACCCTGTCCGAGGGACTTGTAGTCACTTTCCTGAGCTCTCTTTGGTCCTCAGTTCGGCTTCATGGCCCTGACTCACTCCTCTCTGTGCCTGGTGCTGTCCCGGGCAGAGCTGGCCCTGGGGAATGGAGGCCTCTTTCCAGATGATCCGATGGACAAAGTTCTCTGCAGAAAAGGAGTTGCCATGTCTCTCCCCAGAGTGTCCAAGCCCATCCCTGATCTGACATTTCCTGCAAGGTGATGAGGACTCCAGCTCAGGAGACTTTGACCCTGAAACCAGTGCTCCTGACCTCTGGGATAGACAGTCCCAGAAAGAGTCAGGTAACCCTACAGCTGAGTCAGTTGGGTTCTATCCAGAGATGCCTTGGGGCCTGGGCAAGTACCTTGGGGTGTGACATGGGCTGGGGGTAGCTAAGAAATCTCACCACAGGGATCATGGCTCAGGGCAGAGTGCCAGACAGGCTTCCATGCCCCCTGGCATTACAGAACTACCATCCCCACCCACACACACATTTAAGACCCAGGTCACCCTCTGCCACAATGCCCTCCCATGACTGCCCAAGCCATGCAGACCCTCGGGAAGCCGGGTTCCTTCCCCAGGCTGGCTGCCAGCTGGTGGGTGGTGCTGGCACGGTGGAGGAAGGCCATTCCTTGCAGCCCCAATGGGTGTAGGCGCCTCATTCAATGGCCACATTGTTTGGCTGGGCCTCTGAGACTCCACCTACAGGGACAGGCAGCTGATGAACTGAGTGGTAATTTGACATTAGTGTTTTTTGGAAACGCCTCAGTGCACTCCCTTCTTCAGGCCTGAGTTGACTAACTTGGAAACCTGTCTCCTGTATTGATGGGGTGTTGGAGAGACTGAGAGGACCCCAGCCCATGGCCTGATGACTGTGTCAGTGCAGGCAGGATTGGGGGCTAACTTCACCTATGACCCCCTGCTTCCCTAGGAAGAAATGAGCCCAGAAAGGGAAGGTGGATTACCCATGGCTGCACAGTTCAGCTGTCACAGAGACCCAAGTGTATTCCCTGGCTCTGCCACAGAGGTGTCAGCTAGGTGACATTTAGGAAAGACCCCTCTTTATCAAACCTCAGAATCCCCCTTTATAAGGTAGGGACAGTGTGGTTGCTCATGGGTGTAATAAATGTTTTAAGAATGCTTAGCACGATCCCAGGTATGCACTAAGTACACAGCAATGGCGGCCATCCTGTCCTCTCGTGGGAGGCAGGTAGGAGGGCCTGGCATGCCTCTGTTGAGCTTTGCAAGGTGCCATGTGTTGCCTCATCTGTTAGTCACGTGGTTGTTCTGCCCTAATTTCTAAGCATCACAAGGTCTTTCAACAGACACTGTTGGTTTGTCTGTCTGGCCCTCTATGTCCGGTTCCATATTGTGTCTGTCCATGACACTGACCATGGAGAGACTTCCTTCTCTGCCACGATTCCCTGACACACGAGTGTGATGACTGTCTGCCCAGCACTCACACTGAGTCAGCTGCCATTAGTCAGCTAGAGAGTAGCTCCAGGCATCTGGTGGATGTGTGTGGGCCCTGTATCGTCATTGGTGGGCTTTGAGGGGGTCCTGGAGCTAGTCCCCGTTAGTACTGATAGATAATACACACCATATATTCTGTGATAGTGTCTTCAGACACAATGAGCCCTAAAATACCAGTCCTGCAAATGACCTCACACAGCTTGTCAGCTTCATTTTCCATACGGAGGCCCGAAGGGGTCGGGAGAACCTGTGGAAGGACCGGAGCTGGTATGGGAGTGTTGCAGTTGCTTTCTCGTGGCTGGACAAAACCCCCAACCAAAAGCAGCTGTGGGGGGAGAGTTGGTATTGTGCTTACAGTCATGAGGGGAAGTTTCATGCTGGCAGGGAAAGCATGGCATGGGCAAAGGCTGGACATCACCTCTGCCACAGTAGGACAGTGAGCTGGAGTCTAGCAAGGGGAAGCTGCCGATAACACCCCAAACCTGCCCCCAGTGACACACCTCCTCCAGCAAGGCTCCACCTCCCAAATTGCCATCAGCTGGGGACCAAGCATTCAGAACACATGAGTTTATGGAGGGCATGTGATTCAAAGCACCACAGGGACCGTGTCCACACCCCTTATATATGGCTTGTTTAGTTCCAGGACTTTCACCTACATTTATCATCTGAGCACCTGCTATGTGCCAATTCAGGCCAGGGGTGTGGAGCATGAGACCCTGAACCCCCATGTCAGTGGGCGTTGTTTGTCACCTTCGGACTGCGGATGACTCAGTGGTCTTTCGGGGATGGCCCAGACTGAGACAGTGTTGCCCTGACCTGTGCCTGCAGGCTATAAAAGTTAGTGTGTAATCTCTGGGCTGGCCAGGCTGCTCTTATCTCGCCCAGGACATCCTGGCCCCTTATCTCTGGGTGAGCAGCTTGCTTAGTATGTGTGTGCTGAAGGGAAGAACCCAGAGGGTTGGAGCCAGGAGACCCCGGGGCCCCTTCTCTCACCCACCGGGGCCTGTGACTCAAGCTTCCTGTGGCTTCCTCCTTGAGGCCTGGTGGAAGTTCACTAGATCTCTTCTGTGGCGAGATGGACAGAATCCAGGTGCGACACTACCTCAGCCCCCTGTTCATGTCACCGATATTTGTGTGACCCAGCTCTTCCTGAAAATTCAGGTTCCTCTTACCTTAAATAGGAATAAAATGCCATCTATGCTGATCATAGCTGATGATATTTCTTGACACTTGCGTACTGTCCCAGACAGTTCCTGGCCCAGCTAACGCCATAGAAAGGAGGCATCTTTCAGGATGTCTTCCCTACAGAGTGAGTGTTATGGTCCATGCAAAGCATCCGAGTTGGGCATGGTACCCAAGAAGCCCTCAACTCCTGTTAGGTGTCATGGATGGAGAAACTGAGGCTGGCCAGATTAGCCAACCTGGTAACTGCCTCCTTTATGGTTAAGGAGAAGTCTGAACGTGAGACCCTGCACACTTGGAATTTTCCATGTCCCTCAGATGGCTGGGAACCAGCTGGCCAGCAGCTCAGGGTCAGCGTCTAGTCAGGAAAGGGATGTGGGGGAGAAGCCAGAACCTTCGGTCCTGGCTCTGCAGCCCTGTGCATTACTGGCCTCACTCTGTCTACATTTGCTCAGCTCAGAAGCAGTTGGGCCAGTAAGCTGGCCCGAGGCGCTGGGAGCAGGCAGAGCACCACTCCTGAAGAGCTCTGGGGGTGTGATGCGGTGTCCACACCCCTCAGTATTTACAGCAGGGAGGACGGCTTTGCTCCTGTGCCCTCATCCACTCCCAGATGACCGCAGCAGTGGAGCCCACCACACGAGGCAGCCCTCCCTTACCTGGCCCAAGACAGCTGCTTAACCTGAGAGCCTTGTGGTCAGCCCTCTCCAGTTTCCTTGGCTTCCAGCCAGACTCCAGCCTGCTGTCACATTCTCCATCAGGCGCCCTCCTGACGAGGTCACCAGGGAAACGGGGAGCTCCTGAGGGAGAACAGCTGTGCTGGGGACAGGCCTCCAACTAGTGGGCCCCGGGAGAGCTGGAAAACCCCCCCACACACACACACACCAGAATTCTTGCTTGTGTCCTCACCCAGACTTGGGTCCTCATCTTTGCTTGGAATTTGCAATTTTTTAAATTTTGTTACAGAAAGAGCACAGCACATGAGATCTACCCTCTTAATACTGTCCATGTAAGCCAGCACTCGGGAGGCAGAGAGCATCTCCGTGAGTTCAAGGCCACCCTGAGACTACAGAGTGAATTCCAGCTCAGCCTGGGCTAGAGTGAGAACATACCTTGAAAAACAAACAAGCCAGTGTATAGTACATTTTGTTGGTTATTGCTATGATATGGTACAGCAGACTCCAGAGCCGATGCTGCGTGGTCAACTGCAACTTTATGCCCATTGATGAACGCCGAGTTGCCCTTCCCCCAAGCCAAGTCCTGGCGGCCACGTTTCATTCTGGATGGTTTGGGCTAGCTCATGCATAAGTCGGCAGTGTTTGTCTGTCGGTCTCTGTCTTATTTCACCTTGTGCAGTGTCCTCAGAGCTCATCCACATTGCCTCGGATTTTGCAGAATTTTCTTATTGTTAAGGCCAGGGAATGTTCTGGTGGGTGTACATTCTCCATGAGTGTTATCTATCCATCACATCGACTTCCTCCACATCCATTTTATGAATGGGGCTGCAGTGAGCGTGGGAGGGCTGACACAGCCCTTCAGGGTCCCCATTTCAGCTTGTTGGGATAAATATCCAGATGGAGGACTTCTGGATCCTTTATTTTATTTTGAATTTTTTGAGGGACACCAGGATGGACTGGAAGTCATAGTCTTCCTACCTTTAACTCCTGGTTGTATGACTATAAGTATGGGCCACCACATCATTTTTTTCTAATTATTGATTTTTGGGTTTTCAAGGTAGGGTCTCACTCTAACCCAGGCTGCTGATTCACTGTAGCACAGGCTTCTGGGTAACAGGTACTTTGCCGCCCTGACAATTCCATTGATGTGTCCTTGACACTTGGAGTGACGGGATGTGGGCCTGGCAAGTGATGATGACCATCAGTGTGGCACCCAGGAGCCCCTCAGCCTGGACAGCCTGCCATTCCCAGGAAGCTATGGGGACTGCTCACGTTATGGCTGGCATAGACACCCCAGCCTCTTTGGGGTACATGTGTCTCTCTAGCCATGAATGATTTTAGGCTATTGTTTGCATTCCAAAAAATCCTATCATTTCTTTTTGTTTTTCAAGGTAGGTCTCGCTTTAGCCCAGGCTGACCTGGAGCTCACTCTGTAGTACCAGACTGGCCTCGAACTCACAGTGATCCTTCTATCTCCGTCTCCCAAGTGCTGGGATTAAATGCATGCACCACCATACCTGGCCCATTGTTTCTGATATAAAATTTCGTATTGCAAAAGGTGTATCAGAGGCGAGAGTACAAACCTTTAATCCTTCTGTAAGTGCTTGCCCTCTCTTCTCTGTGCATGCGTATTTGATAACTAACTTTCTGAGGTGCTGGGATCACTACTTGATTTGCATTTGTTACTGTCAGTATAATAGTGTTCCTCCATATATGTGACAGACTGGCTCCAGGATCCCTGCAGTACAACAACAGGTTGAGGGTGTTCAAGTCTCCTATATAAAATGGCATGTTATTTGGATGTAACCTACACATACCCTGTGTCCTTGAACTCACC
Organism: Zapus hudsonius; assembly: GCA_004024765.1. Lineage (NCBI taxonomy): Eukaryota > Metazoa > Chordata > Mammalia > Rodentia > Dipodidae > Zapus > Zapus hudsonius. Next base: position 3,626 of record PVHP010054069.1, on the reverse strand, counting down.
TCTAGGTGATTTACACTCTCAATACAATGAAGTGCCATGTTTATATATTCCTCATATTTCAATCCAGGGTTGGTTAAATCCATGAATGTCATTCCCACAGACACACAGAGGTGTTTTATTGATTATTAAGATTGTTTCCCAATCAAACCCCATGTACTAGCTGGGCATGAGGGCACACACCTTTAATCCCAGTGCTCAAAAGGCAGAGGCAGGAGGATCACCTTGAGTTCAAGGACAGTTTAGGATTACAGAGTGAATTCCAGGTCGTCTTGGACTACAGTGACACCCTACCTCAGGAAAAAAAAAACAAAATAAAGAGAAAACAAAAACACCCCATGCTCTTTTTGGAAAACCCAGAGGAGTCTCTAATCCAAGCTCCCTGCAGCCCTCTGCCACTGATAAGCTGAAAGTTAAAGCCCTAAGACCTGAGAACTGGGCAGGAGAGATGGCTCCGTGGTTAAAGGTGCTTTTTTGCAAAGCCTAATGGCCTGGGTTTGATTCCCCAGTACCCATATAATGCCAGATTCACAAGGTAGTGCATGTATCTGGAATTCATTTGCAGTGGCAGAAGATCATAATATGCCCATATTTACTTTCTCTCTTCTTCCCTCTTTTTTAAAAATGTATTTTATTTATTAGAGAGAGAGAGAGAGAGAGAGAGAGAGAGAGAGAGAGAGAGAGAGAGAGAGAGAATAGGCGTGCCAGGGCCTCCAGACACAAGCGCCCTCTTGTGTATCTGGCTTTACATGGGCACTGGGGAACTGAACTCAGGTCCTTCTGCATTGCAGGCAAACGTCTTAATTGCTAAGCCATCTCTTCAGCCCTTCTTCCCTCTTAAATAAATAAATAAATATGTAGCTACCTTCTTTTCATTACTAGGATGAAGTTCCTGACAGAAAGCAGCTGATGGGAGGAAAGGTTTTTTTTTTTCTTTTTTGATTTACAGGCTTAAGGGGAAGCTTTTTGAGACGGACTGTGATGCCTGCTGTGCTAAGAGGGCATCAGGGGGAAGCTTTATGATGGCAGGGAAAGACGGTATGAGCAGAGGCTGGCAGGAGGAAATAGCAGCAAGAGAGTGAGCTAACACTAGCAAACGATGGGTTAAAAACCTCATGGCCCACCCCAGGAACACACCTCCTCCAGCAAAGCTCCACCTCCCAAACTACCATGAACTCTGAGGGACACCAGATTCAAACCACCACAGCGTGAGAATCAAACCAATGTTAAGGAGGCTTGCTTGGCTCAGAGCTTCCCAGCAACAGGGCTGGGAAGCCTGATGGTGTGGGTTCAGTTCCCCAGTGCCCACAGAAAGCCAGAAGCACAGAGTAGCACATGTGTCTGGAGTTGGTTTGCAGTGGCAAGAAGCCCTAGCATACCTATTCTTTCTTTTACAAAGAAATTGTTTAAAATTTAAAAATATAAAAGAAGTAAAAAGAAAGTACAGGACTCATGAACTCTGAATTGCAAAAGAGGCAGTATAAGTCAGATGGTCAAATGTACACATTTCCTGAGGTTGACCTGTGGAAGGCTATAGGGGGTTGGGCCCGGAGGACCTTGTGTGTTAAGGTATTGTTCAAGGGACAGTTTCACTGAAAGACACAGGGCCCAACATGGACCTAACCATCTCCCCTACTGATTTTACATAACTCTAGGGTGTGCTGATGAGCTGGGAAAGGCATACCTTTATGGGAAGGCCGAGTGACATGGTCCTGGCGGGACACTTCTCTGCTGGTTTCATTTGCTAGAGATTCCATCAAAGCATAATAGTGGAGTGGTTTTCCTTGTCTACTTTCCAGCCAGGATCTTAACTCTGTTGAGGCAAGTGGAGGCAGAGGTCATTAGTGCCATTTTACAGATGGGGAAACCCAGACAAACTTCAGGAGGTCAACTTTCCCAAGGTCAAAACTTAAGTGGCATCACTAAAGTGAACCTGTCTGTTGCCTTTTCGTTTCTGATGATACCATGAAGAGGAAGTGTCCCTATCCTTGCAGTAGATCTAGAGGTCACGGGAGCCCCCGTGTCACAGAGACTGGCAGGTGGCTTGAGGCCACTCTCGCAGCAAGTGGAGGGGCAGCCTGCAGGGGTCATGGCTGGGGAGAGTCGTGGGGCTTCCAGAAGTGCAGGGATTCGACAGTTGCACACAAACATTTCCCGTTTGCATTTTTCTGGATGAGAAGAGAGTCTCAAATATATGTATCAGAATCCAAAAAGAAAAAATGCGGGGGCTGGAGAGATGGCTCAGCAGTTAAGGCGCTTGCCTGCAAAGCCTAACCAAATGGGCCCTTGACCTTCAGGAAGGAGTCATAGTAGTAGCTTGAATCTGCTGAGCCCTAGCCAGGGTCTTAGATAACCTTGTCATTCTGAGAGAGTTAGGGTATGCCGCCCCCACTTTGCTTGTGACTAGGTTTTGTGTCTTTCCCACCACAGCCTCTCTGACAGTGGTTGGCAGGAGAGCTTGGGGATGATTATAAAGTTGTGTCACTCTGGGCTGAGAAGTTACTGCTGTGTCCTGTTGGCCCTGAGAACAGTGTGGTTCTTTAAGACAGCGAATGAGTGGGTGATGGAAGGAAGAAGCTTTTTTTCCCCCAGTGGAATATTTCCCTGGTGACTTGTCATGTGTGGGGACAGGTTACTGTTGAGTTAGAAAGACGCCGTGGGGAAGCTGAGATCAGGCAGGGCTAGAGTAACTGGAGGCCCTCCTCCCTGGTGAGCAGGGGTATGTGAGTGGCAGGTCCCCCATCTTGCTGCCCCTGAAACCTCTTACCTCTTGTGCTGTGGCCCAGCTCCCTGAGTTCTGGGGTCCCAGTGGTTGGCCACATTTGGGAACAATGGCTTCAGTAATCCCTTTCACAGCTGAGGAAATGGACCTCCAAGGCCACCCCTAGGGAGCCGAGGACCTGGGGCTTGGGCTCAGCTGCAGCTGTCCCCAAAGCCTCATCTCCTCACTTCCTCATATTTACATCAGGAAAGGTCAGCATGGACCGGGAGGCCCCATCACAATCCTGCCATACCTTCTCTCTGCTGGAGAGCTGGCACAGGGCCAGCTGGGTCACAGCTAAGTGTGGCTTTCCTGTTTAGAGAGAGCCGCCTTTGCCAGCCCTGGCTCTGCCCGCTGTGCCAGTGAGGATGAGAGCTGGAAGCTGGGAAGGGATTCTGGTGTGTCCCATGATTCTGTCCCCACTCAGGGAAGATGACAAAATCTCTGTCCAGAGGGCACCAGGAAGAGTGAAAATGATAAAACCTCTGTTGCTACCCTTGGCACTTCTTACTGGGCTTGTCCTTTCTAACTTAGTTGTTGTTGCTTGAGGTGGGGTTTCGCTGACCTGGAATTCACTATGTCGTCTCAGACTGGCCTTGAACTCATGATGATCCTTCTACCTCTGCCCCCTGCATGCTGGCATTAAAGGTGTGTGCCACCACACTGGCTGGCCTTGTCCTTTCTGCCCAGGGCCCTGACGTTCCGATGGCCTGAGTCAGTGAGGGTGTGACTCTGTTGGGTGGAGGGGTGAGGGGTGCACAGGACTCTGGAGGCTGTGACCCCCTCAAATATGGATGAGGAGATTCTCTGAGGATCTTAGCCATGGAGTAGGAGCAGGGTGGGTGAGCTGGGGGATCAGGCTCAAGAG
>PVHP010054068.1:0-10568 GCA_004024765.1 Zapus hudsonius | reverse complement strand
GAGAGATGGCTCAGAGGTTAAGGCACTTGCCTCCAGTGCCTGAGGCCCCAGGTTCAATTCCCCAGGACCCACATAAGCCAGACCCACAAGGTGGTGGCTCTGGTGTGCTCTCTCTCTCTCTCTCTCTCTCTCTTTCTCTTTCTGTATCTCTCTGCTTGAAAATGAATAAATAAAAATAAAATAAAAAAAGAAACTAAGGCAGTTAAGATTTAAAAAAAAATTAAAATTTTAATTAAAGGACCTTAACTCATATCTTATATAAAACCAACTGTAATGTGATGAAGTACGGACATTAGTAACTTTGTTTCCTGAATAAAATCTTCCAAAGGCCCAGCCAGACTGACAGGGGGCACAACCTATCAATTGATTTTCCTTAAGGTGGAATTCCTTGTCCGCTGTCTTAACCAGATCAGCACTTGATTAATCTGTAGATCCCCTCCCTTAACAAAGGCATCAACAGCTCTGTCTCTTCCTTTCTCCAAGCAGTGGAAATCAGGTTGTATTTATTCTCTAAGCACAAGCCCAGCCTTTCCCATTCAGAGCGCTCAAAGCCAGAAGAGAATGTGTGATTCCAGACGACGTCCAACAGATGGTGGTATTTCCCAAAATTTCACAATCAGCCCAGTTGGGAGTTGGCTGCAAATTATCCTCTTGCTTGTAGTTTTCATGAATGGTGACAGGATTGTGGGGCCACCGCCTTTGTGACAAGGGGCTCAGCACTTGGGGGGGGGGGTAAGGTTATCACATAACCTGACATTATTTCATTGATTGTAATCAGATTAGTTCTTATTGCTCACTCTACAGATTCGTGACCAACGTGTGTGCCCCCTGTCAGTCTGGCTGGGCCTTTGGAAGATTTTATTCAGTAAACGAAGTTACTAATGTCCGTACTTCATCACATTACAGTTGGTTTTCTATAAGATATGAGTTAAGGTCCTTTAATTCGCACTATCGTTCTTTTTTATTTATTTATTTATTTTTCCTTAAATATCTATTTATTGTCCATAATGAGTTACATTGTTTAGTGGGCCAACAATGAGTTGTTATCCCCAATTCCCCAATGCCCCCCCTCCCCATTCCCAATCAGCTGGATATCCTCCTCCGTGTACCGTCTGGATCAGTCCTTGTGGCAGGGGACCCTGGAGAGCCTAGTACTCAGCCAGGTTCTCCTTTTTCTTATTTATTTATTTATTTATTTATTTATTTATTTATTTATTTATTTATTTATTTATTTATTTATTTATTTATTTTTTATTGTCCATAATGAGTTACATTATTCAGTGGGCCAACAGTGAGTTGTTATCCCCAATTCCCCAATGCCCCCCTTCCCCTCCCCAATCAGCTGGATATCCTCCTCCCTGGGGTCTGGATCAGTCCTTGTGACAGGGACCATGGAGAGCCTAGTACTCAGCCCGGTCCTCCTGGCCCAAGTGTGTTGTTACTGAGGGGGGCCATGCCTCTGGATAGTCTCCCCCGCACTATCGTTCTTATCAAGTTTACTCCTCCTGCTTCTTCCTCCGAAATATTTTCTGTGTTGAATCTGCTTTATCAGAGCTCATCACACCAACTCTGAGTGCTGGTTCCATGGCTGCTCAGGCCTCACTGCTGAGCAAATTTTGAGTTCATTCTCATTTCCTCTGTGCTGGGCATCTCGGGTCAGATAGTTCCCATTTTTTCTAGAACATTTCCTTAGCTACTCCTGGACTTGTTCCCGCCTCCTACCATCTTTTTAATCCACATGGCATTTGGTTCTACTTCAAATTACAAAGTGGAATAATTTCTTCAGGTCAGTATGTTTCCTGTCAACATTTTTCTCGCTTCCATTTTCTTTTTCTGGTGCTGGGTTTAAACAGAGCCTTCTGCACACTAAGCACAGATCTTCCATGGAGCTTCCAGATCAGCCCAAAGATTGCTTTTCAAATTCTTCCAAAATACTGATCTCCCTCACCTATTACTTTTGATGCTCTAGGTAATGTGCAGAGAATTAAATGCTATGTGCTGTGCTCAAAGCTTTATGTTACAAATCCAACTTCAGGAACATTAAAACATGAGACATACAAGGAGACAAATTTCTATGCTACCAGTTGGAATGATCTAGGTTCACACTTGGGCCAGGAAGACCGGGCTGAGTACTAGGCTATCCAGGATCCCCTGCCACAAGGACTAATCCAGACGACCCACGGAGGAGGAGATCCAACTGATCAGGGATGGGGAGGGGGGAATTGGGGAAGTCGGGATCACAACGCATTGTTTGCCCACTAAATAATGTAACTCATAATGGACAATAAATATATATTTTAAAAAATATTTTTTATTTATTCATTTTCAAGCAGAGAGATGAGAAAGAGAGAGAGAGAGACAGACAGAGAGAGAGAGAGAGTGCACCAGGGCCACCACCTTGTGGGTCCTGGGGGATTGAACCCGGGGCCTTAGGCCCTGGAGGCAAGTGCCTTAAAAGCTGAGCCATCTCTCCATCCCAGAACGATCTAGTTTTTTTCTACTCACTTTGTTACCAGACAGTGATGAGGAGTTGAGATAATGCACAGTTGATGAAACTCTGAGAGCAATGGTGGCAAGCTCTCTCAGATGCTTGCTTCTACCTTCAGAATTGCCACGTGGGGTGACTGCATCCGCCCAAGTCCCTCCACGCCCTGCGCCTTACCCTGAAACACAATCCTATTATCCCTCCTCTGGAAAAACAATATCCATATTTCTTTAGCCTTCATAAAAAGTAACAGAATACTGCAGTCCATTCTGTTTATTTTACCTAATGTAGAATTTGAAAAAGTACAGAGAAAAAATAAGCAAGTCTCTGTTGGTTAGAGAATGTCCAGGGAAAGTATTAAAACTCTACATTGTTAAAAGACACAGGCTGACAGTATCTAAGTCGGTATCTCTGCCATTCCCTCTGAGGCTCAGGAACCTCCCAGAAGTTTCCTAGCAGGAAAGATTCAAGAGTCAGCGTGTCTCCTGGAAGGAATATGACCGTTGCAACCACACAGAACTATGCCAAGTGGGCCACATGTCTTCCATGGTGGGTGAGGATGTGCTCAACAGACTTTATCCTCCTGATGAGGCTGAGGCAGGAGGCACTCATTTTCCTTTGCTCATTTGCACCAACTCAATAACCCCAGCTAGATTCACACTGTCTTGGGGACTGGTACCCGCGGGGTGGGGACCCGAAGCATCCCCCACTCCCTCCCAGAGTTGGGATCTCAGCATGCCAAAGAATTGGACAACTTGGATAGCATTTTCCTTATGACACATGTTTAGTTCAGGTCAAAAGCAGTTTGGAGGATTTGGGAATGGGTTGGGGAAGGCAGCCCGGAGGTCTGAGAGGTTCACAGGGAAGTCACCGACAGTGCACAGAATCTCCAAAAAGTGAAGAAATGACACACATATTAAAGAGAAAAATCTTCCCTCCTTCCGTCTCTCTCAGATCCTGCCAGAGGCAAGATGAGAGACGGGGAAGGGAGTCAGACCTGGTCCCGAGCCTCCAGCCCCAGCAGTCGAGAAAGAAGAAGTGCATTTCCCGAACTTGAACTTGAATTTGGATTCTGGAAGTTCTGCTGGAGGAGGGGCAAGGCTCCAACCGGGGAGTTTTGGCAACGTCCTTTGAGGTCCCTGTCAGAGGCCACACCGCGTCTGCCTATGGGGAGGGTCTTCCTCCTAGTTTCTCACAAGCAACTGTAGTTAAACTCAGGGGTGGCTCTCTTCCTCTCAGTCTCTCTGTCTCTCTGTCTCTCTGTCTCTCTCTCTCTCTCTCTCACACACACATACACACACATCAATGGTGAAAGGGGTTCAGTAGGAGTGGAAGTGAGACCAGAGGATAATGGGTGGTGAATGTGAGTTCAAGGCCACCCTGAGACTACATAGTGAATTCCAGGTCAGCCTGGGCTAGAGCGAGACATCGCCTCAAACCCCCCTTTATCCCCCCCCAAAAAAGTTGTATAAATGTATTGACCTGCCTAAAAAGGAACTCCCAGAAGAAAATAGACTGACTGATTTGGGATATTTTCCTACAGTCATAGCAAATGCCAAGAGTAAACGGAATGTCCGTTATGGAATCTTTCTCGTCAACACTTAGAAATATAGTCCTTTCATAAAATGTTAATCAAACACTTTTTATATCTGTGGTAGATGTTGAGGACATCTTGGTAAGCAAGACACAATCTCTGCACGGAATGTACCATTGTCCTTTTCTATTGCTGCTGTGACAAATCACAGATTTAGCGCCTAAAAATTGCACCTTATTATTTTACCATTCCATAGGTCAAAAGTAAGACACACACTTTTCCAAGAGAAGATGAGAGGAATGGAAAAGCTGTAACTCTTCCTCTGGGAAAGGCAGTCAGGGCTTGTCTGTGGCCCCTTCCTTCAGGTTCAAAGCCAGCGAGTAGCGTCTCTGATGGCCTGTCCTTTGCACATCTTTCTCTACTTTTAAGGACTTGAATGGGCCCCCCTCACATTCTGGGCTCAGCCTCCAGTCTCCAGCTCTGTGCCCGTGTGGTACTTGACATGTCCCCTGAGGGCACACGAGCTTGTTGGTTAGTCAACTTAGGCCCACAAGACAGGCAGTTGAGCAAAGCGAGTGAAACAGGCTGGGTGAAGGAGCGGTAAACTGAGGTGTCTTGGCTCCGGGAATACCTGGCCCATGTCGCTGGGTATTTCTACACGTTAGGAAGAACTAGAAATCTGTGGAATCTACCCATTTTTAAGATGTCAACCCTCTATTTGGGCGTCTCCTTAGAAGAAGGGCTAAAGGTGGACACTCAAGTTGGAAAGCTGGTAGAATGGGAGAATCGGACCAGCGAGAGAAGAGAGCAGCTGAGTCCAAGCTCAGGCAGAAGTGCTCTGTTCAGGCCCCACCTTTCCTAGTTGCTAAGTGTGTCCTGGTCAGCCATCGGCTAGTCGCAGGGTGTACATGTGGCCTGTCTTTCTCACACGCGTGATCACAGGTGGGAGCTCCCACGACGCCGCACAGTTTGGCTCGGGCTTTACTGGACCCGTAGATGCAAGACTAGCAAAGACTGCTTGTTTGCCTGTCTGGTAAGAACTACTTTGTCTTTAAACTTTTTTTAAAAGTTTGTGTTTTATTTAAGTGTGTGTGTGTGTGTGTGAGTGAGTGAATGTGTGTGTGTGTGCGTACGTGTGTGAGAGTGTGTGTGTGAGTGTGTGTGAGTGTGTGAGTATGTATGAGTGTGTGTGTGAGAGTGTATGTGAGTGTGTGTGTGTGAGTGTGTGTGAATATGTGGGTGAGAGAGTGTGTGTGTGAGTGAGTGTGAGTGTGTGTGTGTGTGAGTGTGTGTGAGAGTGTGTGAGTGTGAGTGTGAGTGTGTGTGAGTGTGTGTGAATGTGTGTGAGTGTGTGTGAGTGTGTGTGCGAGTGTGTGTGCGAGAAATTCTCCTGTCTGCACTTGGGTGGGAGGATCAAGCTCAGGCACTCGGGCCTGAGTAGCACGTGCGTTAGCCACTGAGCAATCTCCCCAGCCCCATTTTAGATATTTTTATTTGACAAATATTAATTGCATATATTCCTGGTGTAGGAGCTGAAATTTTGACATGTGTAGTATTCATTGTGTAAATACATCTAACAAATCACATGCTTACCTTTTTATTGTCAAGAACAGCTGCGACCCATTTTGAAAGCGTTTTGAAGTGTCCGTTACACTTAACCAGCTCTCGCGCTCTAAATGTGGACGCCTTGCCCCTCTGTCCACCTGGAGAATCGTGTCCCCTGGGTGGCATCTCCCTGGTCCTCTCAGCCCTGCCTGTGGGAGCCACCATCTTACTTTCTGCTGCTGGGAGTTCTTCGACACATGAATGCGATCATATGGCATTTGTCTTTCTGTGCCTGACTTACTTCACTTAGTTCAGTGCCTTCTGGGTCATCCATGCCATCACAAATGACAGATTTCCTTCTCTTTAAGGCTATTTCTTGAGAGCTTGTCTGGAGGCTCTAGCAGGGGAGCGCAGCTACTCGTATCCCCTTGACCAAAGACCAGTCCTCCTCTATTCCGGGAAGGTTGTCCTCTTCGACTGAGCACGCAGCTTCGGGAGGGATGCATGTGGAGTGGTGAGGGGGGAAGGGGACACCTGCCTAGCCAGCCAGATCAGCCAGATCAGCCCTGGCGATCAATGGGTGACAGATGTTGCAGCCAGATCGCCCTCACATCCAAGGCTATTTCTTTTTTTTAATTGTCCATAATGAGTTACATTATTCAGTGGGCCAACAATGAGTTGTTATCCCCAATTCCCCCCTCCCCATCCCCAATCAGCTGGATGTCCTCCTCCATGGGTCTGGATCAGTCCTTGGGGCAGGGGACCCTGGATAGCCTAGTACTCAGCCCGGTCCTCCTGGCCCAAGTGTGTTGTTCCTGAGGGGGGCCATGCCTCTGGATAGTCTCCCCCCCCCCACGGCTCTCACAATCTTTCCTCCCCTCTTCCCTGAGTCATGGTGGGTGAGTATTAAGGCTGCTTTAATGTTGCGAGCTTAGAGGTCTTTGTGTCAAAAATCCTTGGTTTCTGATCGAATGGCTGTGGCTGTGGGTCCCTTGTTCATCCAATCCTTCTCTGCGGGGTTCCAAGGCTATTTCTGAAGCACCCCGTTTTTCTCGTTCACTCATCTGCTCGTGGACACTGAGGGGGAGTCCACATTTGGGCTATCACACACCATGCTGCGATGACCATAAGAGTGAAGGTGTGGCTTTAACATTCATCCCACTAGTGGGATTGTTGGGTCCTATGCGCTTCTATTTGTGGCCTTATTGAGGGTCTCCACAGTATCCTTCCGCAGTTATTCTACCGACCTGCACCAGCTGCTTTTCTTTGCCATTCCTGCAAGTGCTTGTTTTGTGGCATCTTTTCTTTTTTTCTTTTTAAATTTATTTTTATTTTTTTTAAGAGAGAGAGAGAGAGGCAGACAGAGAGAGCAGAGAGAATGGGCCTTATATTTATTTTTTTTCTTTATTAAGCAGAGAGATGAGAGAGAGAGAGAGAGAGAGAGAGAGAGAGAGAGAGAGAGAGAGAGAGAACCAGGGCCACCACCTTGTGGGTCTGGCTTATGTGGGTCCTGGGGAATTGAACCCGGGGCCTCAGGCACTGGAGGCAAGTGCCTTAACCGCTGAGCCATCTCTCCAGCCCTGTGGCATCTTTTCTCACTAGCAAGAGTGACAACCCTCATCTAAATGCCTTTCTAGAGAAAGGGGCCGCCTATGTGGAAGGTTGGGAAATCTCATAGGCCAGTAAAAGTGTCACTTAGACACTTGAATTCACATTGGTTGTAGAGGCTCTGAGAAGTAGAGTCGGGAAGTTTTAGAGAGGACATTGGTGACCTCTCTTTGACCCTGTCTACCCATCGCCTGAGACTCTTTAATCCATGACGCCCCCAAAGGGTTTTCCTTGGTTGTTTCTGCAGTTACCACGTGCATTACAGGAAACCAAAGCACAAGAAGTGAAGAACAAAGCCATCCAGACCCAAACAGTTGGACGTGACCTTCTAGGTCCTGCGTGTGGACACCGTGTTCCATTTCAGACAAGTGAGATTGTATGTAGGGTCTGTGTCACTCTTTCCCACACGCTGGGAGTAGTCACTAACTCGCAACCCCAGGCTCTCTGAGTATTTTGGTAACCAAGAATATACCACACCCACTCAGTCTTTCAGAAATAAAAAAAACAGCCCTGCAGTTCTGCCTTCTTTGGGGAAATAAAAAACAACTCATTGAAGACAGAAAAGGCAACAGGCATATATATGTATACATATATATATATATACACATATATATAAATACACACACACATATATATAAATATATATATAAATACACACATATATATAAATATATATATAAATACACACACATATATATATATATATATATAAATATATATATATAAATACACACACATATATATAAATCATATATATAAATATATATATAAATACACACACATATTTATATATATATATATAAATACACACACATATATAAATATATATATATATATATATAAATACACACATATATATATATATAAATATACATATATATAAATACACACACACACATATATATATACATATATATAAATACACACACACATATATATATAATGAAAATCTGCGTTCCCTGATGCCCCACTGGCACGTACCATAAACAGCCTCCGGGGTCGTTTGAGGTCTTGTCAAGTTGAAGGTCTATGTTAAGCACCCACCCCATTACGCACTTTTAACATCTACTAGACCAGACGCTTCTCTAGGGCCGGCATCTTTCATTCTGCATTGAACACATCGCGTGAATCTGACAAAGAGTTCGAAAGGGTCTTCCACATGGAAACTCTGGCCTAGACCCTCTCCCAAGTAAAAGGCTTTCAACTTTGTTCGATTCTCTATGGAAACCACACGGATAGGAAGACACGCACTTTTCCCCCATTTCCTCCCTGACCAGGGCACCTGTCTGTGCATTTTCACGAAAGGTGGTCACAAACTGTCACCTACCGCACGTCCCTTTCACGTGCTCTGCTACACATCGAGAAAGGCGAGGTGTCTGTCCACCACCTCGAAATGGTCCTGTGGAAACTGCAGGCATGAGCTCAGCTTGCAAGATGGCTTCTCTCCCAGGGCTGGGCTCTCAGGCCTTTCACCAGCCTCCCCTCTCCTATGTCACGCGTGCTAGAAACACGTGTCACTTCCATGGAATAGTGCTCGTTCATCTTCAAAAGGCCCCTTTCAGAAGACAGCCCACGAATTTCAAGGCAGTGTTTACAAAATGTATGAGTTTACTAGCCCTGCTTTTTTTGGTTGAATTTTTAAATTTTTGTTAATTTGTTTAATTTTTAAGTTTTTGTTAATTTGTTTAATACCTAAAAACTGGAAACCATAAAATTGGGATTTTTCAATCATATACATGGTTAATAAATACATATTACATTATATTATTTCATAATATTACATGATATAATACTCCAAAGACACGTTCAAAGTACCCCTATTGTAACCTACGCACAGTTATTGAGGACGTCTTCTAGCACCTAGTTTGCGATATGCTCAGATATATATGACATTACATACGTTACATATGTCATGTAGTATGTATTACATGATATATCGCATAGAAATTAAATGAAATGCACATAACCTATGGGGTAGTGGATAAAGTTTTTCTTTAAAATTACTGTTTTGTATGTTTTTTTTATTTATTCATTTTCAAGCAGAGAAAGAGAGAGAGAGAGAGAGAGAGAGAGCGCACCAGGGCCACCACCTTGTGGGTCTGGCTTATGTGGGTCCTGGGGAATTGAACCCGGGGCCTTAGGCACTGGAGGCAAGTGCCTTAACCATTGAGCCATCTCTCCAGCCCGTGGATAAAGTTTTCTAGTACACATTAACAAAATATTTTTTACAGTTTCTTCCCTCCCTTTGCTCAACCCACTGAAAAGTACAGTCATGATCCTGCTCTCAGAGGTAGTTTAAAATTCCATCTCTTAAGTTTTCAGAAGCTATTTGCACAAAGTATAATTTTACCACTTCTGCTTTTAAATACACTGAGCAGTTCGAAAAGGACTGGATATTTCATTTAAGAACCTGTCACTATACACGCGGCATTTGTAAATAAAATTGTGCACCTAGCAATGGTTATATTTCGAGGTGTCTTGTAAACATGGCCAGTTGGGTCTTGAACCATTCCTCCTCAGTTCCTTCTGTCTGTCTTCAAACTACTAGACAAGGACAGGCGTGTGTGATGCTTAGGAATCCTTAAGCAAAACCATTTCCCAAAATAATTTACAGATGACAAGCTTTCCTAAGAACTTTAACCCAAAGTATACCAAATGTGCCAATTTTAATAATTATTTGTCAGACTCTGGTAACCGCTTTAGTATCAGGAAAGTTGATATTGGACATTTTGGACTTGTCTATTATATAGAGCAGAAACACAGCAAAATAAAATGAACAAATATTCAGAACAGTGGAGGCTAGAAGGTCCAAGTCTAAACCTGCCAGTATATATTCTTTTTCTTTTTTTAAATAAGATTTATTGTCCAGAATGAGTTACATTATTCAGTGGGCAAACAATGAGTTGTTATCCCCAATTCCCCGCTGCCCCCCTCCCCATCCCCAATCAGCTGGAATTTTATTTGAATTTTAACAACAAGATAGTTACACAATGTGTTATTTGACTGCTTGAGAAATATGTCAGACAGCAAAGAGCAGTAAGGCGGTAGTTAGTGTTGTCAACTACACACAGAGTAACAAGAACAAATCATGAAGGACACCATGGTTACAGTGTAGTTGTGCTCTCTCCAGACGCCTGGGAAGGTCATGGACACTCAGGGTGAAGGTACTGCTGTTGTCTGGCTAAGTTGATATGTGCTGCTTACCAAATCTACCTCCGAATCCTCATGTTCAAAACTACAAAATCCTCACGAGCATACTGTAACCTATTGAGAAAGTAGTGAGTGTCGCCTGGCAAGAGGGACCATGAGTAGTAGGGGACAGAGTTTAAGCCTGTGATTAATTAGACCAGCCTGACAACCCCTGGTTCCAACCACTGGTTCCTTCCCTCACTGAGC
>PVHP010054067.1:0-10574 GCA_004024765.1 Zapus hudsonius | reverse complement strand
TCCTGGGGAATTGAACCTGGGGCCTTAGGCACTGGAGGCAAGTGCCTTACTCGCTGAGCCATCTCTCCAGCCCTGAAATATTTTAATTAATTAATTTATTTGAGAGAGAGGGAGGAGAAAGGGAGAGAGAGAGAGAGAGAGGAAGAGAGAACGGGCACCCCAGGGCCTCCTGTCAGTGCAAATGAAGTCCAGACACAGGCACCCTGCACTTCATGCGTCTGGCGTTAAGTGGGTTCTGGGGACCCAAACCCAGGCTATCAGGCTTTGCAAGCAAGCGCCTTTAACTGCTGAGCCACCTTTCAGGCTCTGGATTTTATTTTAAAAAGATTTTTATTTATTTATTTGGGGAAGAGAGAGAGAAAGAGAAAGAGAGAGAGAGAGAGAGAGAAGGAGGGAGGGAAGGAGGGAAGGAAGGAGGGAGGGAGAGAGAGAGTTTGAGAAAAGAGTGCCAGGGCCTCTTGTTGCTGCAGACGAACACATGTGACTCTTTGTGCATCTGGGAATTGAACCTGCCCGGCAGGCTTTGCAAATAAGCACCTTTAAGTGCTGAATCATCTCCTCAGCCTGGGATTTTATTTTGCTTTCAGAACTATAGTGTTCTAATATCAAAGATTGTGACGCTTTATGTGTATAATGGCTTCAGTTTACCAAATGGCATTGACCATCTAATTAAAAAATCGAATCTGGGCTGGAGAGATGGCTCAGAGGTTAAGGCGCTTGCTTCCAGTGCCTAGGGCCCCGTGTTCAATTCCCCAGGACCCATGTAAGCTAGACCCACAAGGTGGTGGCCCTGGTGCGCTCTCTCTCTCTCTCTCTCTGCTTGAAAATGAATAAATAAAATATTAAAAAACATCAAATCTGTGGTGAGGCAGCCTGAGGGCATTGCTGTGATACAGGTATTGTCTGACCTGTCTTAGGACAATTGTTAACTTGCATACCTTTTCCATCTCCAGAACCATACACAAGAGTCTGCCTCACCCTGTGTGGTAGTTTGAATAATGTCCTCCAATAGAATTTATTATAATTGTGTTCATTAAATTGTCACTTGTCTCCAGGCTTCTGGCTGGAGGAAGTCCTGGGGACTGGCCCTTTCGAATTTGGATGCAAAATACTAGGGATAGATATGCAAAAGAAGAGCTGGAACCCTGTCTGGCAGTTCTGCATTTTGTGAATTACAGTGTTATAGTTGCTGGCTGGCTTTGGAGGTGCTGGGCCTCTTTCTGTCTCTGCTTGGATCCGTGAAAGGGGGCCAGCCTTTTCCCTTAACTTCCCCTGGGTCTGTTAGTTTCAATAAATACTTTCCTCCCCCAAATTGTGCCTGGTTTGGAGACTCAGCCCAGCGACGTGTGACTGACTACGGCACCCTGTGTGTTGGTTATTTTTTTTTATTGCTGAGACAAAACACTTGACAAAAATCAGTTTATGAGCGAAAGGGTTTATTTCAGCTTACAGCCCATCATGGCAGGAAAGGCCTAGTGACAGGAGCTGAGACAGAGCTGGAGAACTGGTCATGCTTTTTCTGCAGTCAGGAAGCAGAGAGCTCTGGATGCTGGTGTTCAGCCCGCTCTCTTTGATTTTATTTACTTACAGAGAAAGAGAGAGAGAGAGAGAGAGAGAGAGAGAGAGAGAGAGAGAGAGAGAGAGAGAGAGAGAAGACAGATGGGCACACCAGGGCCTCCTGCCACTGCAAACAATCTCCAAATGCATGTGCCTCTTTGTGCATCTGCCTCTGTGTGTGAACTGAGAAATGAACCCAGGCTGTCGGGCTTTGCAAGCAAATGCCTTTAACCACTGGGTTATCTCTCCAGCCTCAGCTGTCTCCTTTTTATATAGTCAAGGGACCCAGGCCATGGACTGATGCCACCCATCGTTAAGGTGAGTCTTTCCACCTCAATTAACCTCATCAGGATAATTCCTCATAGGCACATCCAGGTTAACTTAATCTACATTAATAATAATCACAGGTAATTCTGGATTCTGTCAAGTTGACAAAATAAACCAGCACAATTTGTAACTTATCATCTCTTTCTTTTTACTCAATGTGAGCGTCTTTTCCCAATTTATTCTCTATCCCTGGTGTTTGCAAGAGAAGTGCAGGCACTGAGGATGAGGGTGGTCAGGAGCATTTGATGAAGAGAAGAGACTGAGAAGGAAAAAAGGCCTTAATAAGAAAGTCCCAACAAAGGTGATTTGATCCAATTGAGATCAGAACAAGCAGGTGAGCTTGTCCAGAAAAGATGTTTAGGATTTCAGCCAGCAGGAAAGAACATACACTTGGCTGGCATATTTAGACTGAAACCTGCAAGGCTTGACATGGTGCTCTGGGGTCAGGAGCTAGCTGATTGGAGCCGCTCCTGCCGGGGGTCCTCAGGGGTGAAGGGCAGAGAAGTGGAAGAATCGAAGTAGGAATGGGGGTGGGCGTGCTTTGGTCATGCAGAGAAGGCGATCGTAATAAGGAATGTGAGTGAAGACACAATGCTGGGTGGATAATTTCTATTCCTTCAAAGTAGCTATTGCACATCTCTGAGCCCAAAGCCTTTATGGAAACAACCCTGCCTGGCTTGCAGTTCTTAGGTGTGCTGTCTTTCTTTCTGTCTGGAGTGATAGCTTTTTACCAAGTATAAATCCAGAAAGTGGGCTGGAGAGATTGCTCAGTGGTTAAGGCACTTGCCTCCAGTGCCTAAGGCCCTGGGTACAATTCCCCAGGACCCACATAAGCCAGACACACAAGGTGGTGGCCCAGGTGCTCTCTCTCTCTCTCTCTCTCTCTGCTTGAAAATGAATAAATAAAATACACATTTAAAAAAATTAAAAAAAAATAAATCCAGGCAGGGTAAACAGAAATCCCACCAAGCTGTGCAGAATCATAGACAGATCCCCCTGCCTGCTCTATGCAGAAGGTCTGGCTGGTCTGACTGGTGGGGAGTCAGTTGCGAATCAAGAGCTAAAAGCTACTTTGTTCTTAGAGAATTCTAGGAACACGGGCACTGGCAGGTTTTTAAAAACAAAATTTACAGCTTTAATAAAGCCGATCAAGTCTTTCTAACTCTTCTGTGGTGAAATGTGATTTGATATTCCCTGGAGAGAAAGGAGATAGAACTAGCTTTTCCTCGGGGCTCCTTCTGGAAAGGAAAAGAACCCCAGGAATCATCCTGGATTAGGATGGGGTGAGTAGGGGGAGGAGGACCATGTTGAGGGTTCAAGCGTGAAGGGAACAAACACGAAGTAGCGTTTGAGTTAAATGGTCTTGCGTATTTTTAGGTGTCTTTTGTGCTTCAGAAAATCCAGAGAAAGGCGAGAGGAGCCAGGGGGCTTCGGGGGTCTTAGGCAACTCACTGCAATAACTCACAAGCTCCATTGGGGCCCCATGATAGCTCACCCCACTCTAAGAAGTCTGCTTGTTCATTTGGCTAAAGCAGGCTATGAAATCATGTGCAATTTTGTCTTCCTTATTTATCTTTCCCAGATCCAGGGAGAGCAGAGTTTCACATAATGACAGATCGCAGGCACCTAGCACTGCGGACAGAGTCTGACTGTCATCCATCATCATGACATTTTAGCTTTAGCCAACATGGCTGCTCACAGGGGGACACGTACCTGAGTGAAATTGAAGGAAACAAGTGAGCGAGAGGCTGAACAAAGGTCCTGATGGGACCTCGTCTCCATCAGTCAGCTGTTCCGTGGGTCTTAGCGCAAACTCATTCAAAATCCCTCTCCATCGTATCTGTTTCCGCTTTAGGATGAATACCCAAAGTTCATCCATCTTTGTCTCGTGGGAGCTGCATGGAGACTCTTAAATCAGATGAAATCTAAGTTGGTGGCTGTTTCGTCAAGATTGTTAAATCCTCCTTGGAAGTTAACCCGAGAAAGGGAACAAAGAGATTTAATTTAATTTAATTTGGTTGGCTATAAAATCACACATAATTTCATTTTTTTGTGAGAGTGATACTTTGTATTTTTTTTAAATAAAGGATTGGTTTGTCAGGGGCTGGAGAGATTGCTCAGCGGTTAAGGCACTTGCCTCCAGTGCCTAAGGCCGCCGGTTCAATTCCCCAGTACCCATATAAGCCAGACCCACTAGGTGGTGGCCCTGGTTCACTCTCTCTCTTTCTCTCTCTCTCTGCTTGAAAAATGAATAAATAAAATATTTTTTTTTTTAATATATTTTATTTATTCATTTTCAAGCAGAGAGAGAGAGAGAACACTAGGGCCACCACCTTGTGGGTCTGGCTTATGTGGGTCCTGGGGACTTGAACCTGGGGCCTTAGGTACTGGAGGCAAGTGCCTTAACCTCTGAGCCATCTCTCCAGCCCAATAAATAAAATATTTTTTAAAAATTAAAAAATTAAAAAAAGGATTGGTTTATCAACGAATAAAGATTGAAGAGAGACCAAGCAAAGAGGAAAGATTTGCATATATATATATATATATATATACATCTCCTAGTTTTGCTTTATTTTTAAATTTTATTTTTTTATTTTTAAAAAATATTTTATTCATTTTTCAAGCAGAGATGAGAGAGAGAGAGAGAGCGAACGCACCAGGACCACCACCTTATGGGTCTGGCTTATGTGAGTCCTGGGGAATTGAATCGGGGGCCTTAGGCACTGGAGGCAAGTGCCTTACCCGCTGAGCCATCTCTCCAGCCCTCTTTTTAAATTTTTATTTATTTATTTAAAAAAGTTTTTATTTATTTACTTGCATTCAGAGGGATACAGGCAAAGAGAGAAGGAGGCGCAGTCCAGGGCCTCTAGCTATTGCAAACAAACTCCAGACACATGCACCATTTTGGGCATCTGGCTTTACGTGGGTGCTGGGGAGTGGAACCCAGGCTAGCAGACTTTGCAAGCAAGCACCTGCTGAGCCCTCTCTCCAGACCCCTAGTTTTACTTTCAATCAAAGCAGAAACATTACAAAAACTTCCCATTTAGGAGAAAGACTATGAATCTGGCCATTTGTAACATGTTTGCTTGAAGAATTTAAAAATAACATAGAAATGCTAGAGATTAAGATTGATGGCTAGATTTAGAACAAAAAATAAATTCAGCAAAGAAATGAGAGAGTAGAAGGGGGTTGGGGAAAGGGCTTAAGGTATTTGTTCTAGTTGGTACCATGAGTGATGGGTATATAATCACCTGGGTATGTGAAATGCTCACAATCCCAAGCTCGTTATACTCACCAAGTGTCTAGCCTGAATTGCTCAGCCTCTACATTGTTGTAACCTTCTAGATATTTGACAGGGAGTTAGGGGAAGGACAGTGTCCAGCGTGAATCCAATACTGGTGGGAGTTTCCCTCCAGGCTACAGAGGAATCAGGCCCTGTCATACTTGGAGCTCTCTTGAGGAGCTACGAGAGGAGACTGTGGCTCACACTCTAGAAAGTTCACTGCATTGCTTCTTCAAGATGTGTCATGCTAGGCCTGGCGTGGTGGCGCACGCCTTTATTCCCAGCCCTCGGGAGGCAGAGGTAGGAGGATTGCCGTGAGTTCAAGGCCACCCTGAGACTACATAGTGAATTCCAGGTCAGCCTGAACAAGAGCGAGACCCTACCTTGAAAAACAAAAACAAAAACAAAAAAAAAAAAAAAAAGATGCATCATGCTAATTGATTAGTTGCTCTTTCTGATAACTCTAGTGAGTAATGCAATGTGATTTACCATCCTGCTGACCTAAAGCACTAAGTAAGTGAAGAACAGCGAGTCTTCCTGGCTTGAGAAGAGACACGAGCAGAAGACTGGAGGGTCACGGGTAGAAGACTTGGTTTTACTTAAAAAAATTTTTTTTTATCAATGACTTTCATACATATAGACAATGCACCATGATCACAGGCTTTTTCCTTCATCCTCTCTTTCATTGAGTCCCTTCTTCTTTCCAAGGAGTCTCTCTTCTATTTTGATGTCATCATTTTCCCCTTTCCTATGATGCCACTTCTTCCGCAGTGGTCTCTGAGCCATAGGGATGTGGTCGAGATGTCTCAGTGCTGAACAGTCCACTGTCACTTCTCAGCACTATGGCGAGTTTTGAGTCATCCCAGGGGCTACCAGAATCTGAAAAGAGAAGTTTCTCTGACTGAAAGTGAGAGTAGCATTAATATATGGACAGAAACATAAATATTTAGAGGGTAGTTTGGTGGCTGTTGCGGTCAGCATTCTAGTTGCTGCGCAGGAAGAACCCAAGCAAAAGCGGCTTGTGGAGGAATGGGTTTATTTGGCTTACGGACTCGAGGGGAGACTCCATCCTGGCAGGGAAAACGATGGCATGAGCAGATGGGTGGACATCACCTCTGCCACAGCACTGCAAACAGCGGCAGGAAGGTGTGCCAAACACTGGCAAGGGGAAGCTGGCTTATAACTCCATAAGCCCGCCCCTGACAACACAGCTTCATCGAGGTTGTAAAACCCAAACTGCCATCAGCTGAGGATCGATCTATCAGAACACATTCAATTGTTTGTGGGGGACACCTGGATCAAACCATGACAGTGGCATAATATATTCATTTAGGCAGACAGCAGTAGTAGTAGTTCATCCACTAGGGCTTGTGAACCCCTGAGCCATGGGCTCTTGATAAGGTTTTCAGGAATTTCTTCTCTTGGAGCTTTGAGTCCAACCAGAGAGCAGTTGGTTTCCCCGTAACAGACATGCCACTATTGTACCAGTTGGTACATTTGGCCTGGCTGGCCAGCTATAAAGTTTACAAGGTCCACTGCTGGTTAAGACCTGTCCTGGAAAACTTTTCCCCTGGGAACACTCAAACACATGTCTTCTTCACCCCTGATGGGGCTCAGATGGCAGAACAAAGTATGATTGAGCCAATACCAGTTCAGTGAGCCAGTGTGTTTATTGGGGTTACTTACAGAGCACGGAGAGGGGCTATTTACAGGAATGTGGATCCCCCCCAAACAGCCACTTTGATGGAGCTCATGGGCCCTTGATCTCTCCACCTCTATATACTCCATCTCTTCCTGAGGCCCTGAGACCTTGGGTACTGTTACATACAGCTGGCACAGGGGGTAACTGAGACCCTCCCCATGCCTTCTCTAGTGAGTTTTCCCAGCAGCTTTGGATAAGAGCTGGCGATAGTTGTTTAATGCAGAGGAATTTTGCCATGCAGCACCACTGGTAATGACTTTTTATCCAGTATTGCCAAGAGCACCCAGTCCAGTTCGAAAAGTTTCATGCAGATCAACTTGTTGAACCCCCATGAGCACCCAGTAATGCAGATGGTATTTCCCCACTTTGGTAAGGAGGTCAAATATGGTTCTCAGTATGCAGTCTCCTGGACTTCTCCTTAACCACCTATCTTCTCAAAGGATGGCCTCTCCAAGTGCCCACATCCAACAGCAATTTGTGGTACAAAGCTAGGGAGGAGTTTTCTGCAAGCAGAGATGTCCTGGCTGATTTCCTGCTGTTTGAGACAGGATTGGGTATGGCGGTGCACACCTGTGATTCCAGGACTTGGGAGGTTCAGGCAGGAGGATTACTGTGAGTTTCAGGCCAGACTCGGCAACCCAAGCCCCTTCTCAGACAGACAGACAGACAGACAGACAGACAGACAGACAGACAGACACACACACACACACACACACACACACACACACACACACACACACAGGTAAAGACATCGAACAAGGGAGGACTTTGAGTGTTGATCTAACTGTAGATCAGCAGACCCACAAGTGATAAAGAATTTTCTTTTTGACACAGGAAGATGACCACAGGGATGTTTTACATGAGATCATTATTTGGCCTCCCTGAGAAGGAAGTGCTGGGATCAGAATGAGTCTTAGGATCAGGGTGGGAGACCAGTTTGGACTGATTGCAACCAGCCTAGGAGTGAAATGGAGACAGTCTTGATGTTGTGATTTAGCAGACACAGGGAAGGTATCTTCATACATTCGTCTTTTCTCAGCTTCCCTTCCTTGCAACGAGGCTTTGGCTTTCCCTGGGAGATCTTCCCCGAGCAGCAGAACAGTCTTGCGTCCGCCTTTGATAGTTGAGTGCTAATCAGGTTGTGCGCTGCTGTTTGGGGCTGAAAGGTAGCCGGTTGGGACAAGTGAAAGCGCGATCTCCAGCTGCGCTCTTGTTTTGGGAGCTTCTGGGGGGTTTGACACACTCTTGGTATTTAAGCATGAGCAAAGCCTTTTGAAGGCCTTGTTGGGATGCTGCTATGACAGACTGACACAAGCTCCCAAGAGTTACATTATGGGGGAAGTTGTATCTTAAGCCATATATATATATATATATATATATTTATATAATAATTTACTTGAGAGAGAGAGAGAGGCAAATAGAGAGATAGAGAACGGGCATGCCAGGGCCTCCAGCCACTGCAAATGAAGTCCAGACACATTTGCCACCTTGTGCATCTGGCTTTATGTGGGGACTGAGGAAATTGAACTTGGGTCCTTCTGCTATGCAGGCAAATGCCTTAACCGCTAAGCCATCTCTCCAGCCTTATATATATATTTTAAATATTTTATTTATTCATTTTCAAGCAGAGATGAGAGAGAGAGAGAGAGAGAGAGAGAGAGAGAGAGAGAGAGAGAGAGAGAGAGAGAGAGAGAGAACGCACCAGGGCCACCTTGTGGGTCTGGCTTATGTGGGTCCTGGAGAATTGAACCTGGGGCCTTAGGCACTGGAGGCAAGTACCTTAACCGCTGAGCCATCTCTTTAGTCCTCCAGCCTTATATTTTTTACCTTTGTTTTAAATTAAAGGATTAACCCCTTGGGAACACTTTTAATGCCTTCACGTCATGCTCTGCTGTACATTTATTTATTTAAAAATATATTAAAATTTATTTGCAAGCAGAGAGAGAGAGAAAGAGAAAGAGAGAGAGAAAGAGAGAGAAAGGAGAGAGAGATTGGCATATCAGGGCCTTCAGGCACTGCAAACAAACTCCAGATGCATGTGCCACTGTGCATCTGCTTTACATGGTCCTGGGGAATCAAACCCAGGTCATTAGGCTTTGCAGGCAATTGCTTTAACCACTGAGCAATCTTTCCAGCCGTGTGTGTGTGCATGCACATAGACATATTTTAAAATGGGGGCTGGAGAGATAGCTCCATGGATACAGTGCTTACAGCACAAACATCAGCACAGCTCGAGACAAGCTCCCTAGGTAGCCTAATGGATTTGGTGAGCTCTGAGTTCAAGTGAGAGACATTGTCTCAATAAAGCAGAGTAAGTGAAATTACAAAACTCCACCATGACTTCTGACTCTTTATGTGGGATCTGGGATTGAACTCGGGTACTGCACTTGAGCATTGAGCATTTTTATCTACTGACCCATCTCCCTAGGTCCCTATTTTCTTGAGACAGGATCTCATGTAGCCCAGGCTGGCCTCAGACTTGCTATCTAGATAAGGATGACCTTGAACTGCTTCTCTGGCATCTACCCAATGAGTGCTAGGATTCCAGGTGCGCATCTGGCGATACTTTTTTTTTTTTTTTTTAGTTTTTTTGAGGTAGGGTCTCGCTCTAGTTCAGGCTGACCTGGAATTCACTATGGTGACTGTTGAGTTATCCCAGTGGTCACTACCATCTGAAAAAGAGAAGTTTCTCTAGATAAGTGAGAGTAGCATTATCATATGGGTATCCTCATTTAAGAAAAAAAATGCTCATAAGGCAGTTTAGTGAGCACAGTATATGCATTTAGCCAGATAACAGCAGGCATCCCTTCCCTAGGGCTCATGACCTCCTGTACCATAGGCTTTTGATTAGGCCTGTGTGGTCTTCAGCAGTAGGGTCTTACCATCTCATTATAGTGGGCAACCAAGAGCCTTGGAAAGAGCCTGTAATGTGTCTGGGGCCTTAGGAACCTTCCTGGCCAACAACACACTGGACGGTATCCCATCTCTGGCACTGGAGTTTTTCTACTAACAGTCTGTGGTTTCCAAGTGTGCCATTATCCAAAGAAGTAGGTTTCCACATGGCTTATTCTTTCCCCCCTTTTCCCCCCTTTTTTATTATCCATAATGATATACATTTAATGAACAAATATCCGTATGGCTTATTCTTAACCTCTTAAATTTTGGTTAACCTTCCTCCCATCCTTCCTTTCCTCAGTCCCTTCCCCCACCCCACTTAGGCCATTGCAGCCCCAGTAATTTGTTCATTTGCTTACATATATACAATGCCCTCCCCTTAAGGCTCCCCTCTCCTTCCTCCCTGTCTAGCTTATTGGCCTCTATTACTGATTTCTTTTTAAACTCCAACTCATATACAACTCTAAACTATTGTAGCTAGGGCCCACAGAGAACATGTGGCATTTGGCTTTCTTGGCCATCCATTTCCCTACAAATTTCATAATGTCTTTTTTTAAAATCACTGACTAGAACTCCATTGTCTAAATGAACCACATCTTCATTATCCATTTATCAGTTGAGGGACATCTAGGCTGGTTTCATTTCCTAGCTATTGTGAATAGAGCCATAATAAACTTGGATGAGTAAGTATTTCTAAGGTAGTCAGTGGAGTCCTTAGGATTTATGCCAAGGAGTTGTATAGCTGGGTCATAGGGTAAATCTATTTTCAGCTGTCTCAGGAACGTTCCACACTGCTTTCCACAATGGCTG
>PVHP010054066.1:0-10582 GCA_004024765.1 Zapus hudsonius | reverse complement strand
GGGAATGACTTAAGCATGAAGCTAAACCAAAATGGGCTCAAAAATCATAAAATCCTCACCAGCATACTGTAACCTACTGAGCAATTAGTGGGCGTTGTCTGGCAAGAGGGGCCATGAATAGAAGGGGAGAGAAGTCTAAGCCTGTGAAAAATTGATCAGTCTGGCAACTCCTGGTCCCAGTCATCAGATCCTTCCCTCACTGAGCTATTGACTAAAGAGACCCATCTTGTTCCAAAAACAAGACAGGATTCTGTCAAAGTTCTTGAATGCCCATCCCAGGCCTGAGGCAGGATTCTGTTGCTGAAGAAACTACAGAAAACCACCTATCAGCATCGAGAGACCCTGCGAGGTCCAGAATGGTAATCAGCCCCCAGATGGTAGTTAGTGCAGTGCTGGAAGGCACTGCATAAGCTGCCAGGGGAAGCTGGTCAATGACAGCTGGAATAAAAAGAGACCACTGACATGAAACAGTCTGCTGCCATAAGTAGGCTGACCACACTTCCTGCCGGGAGAGAACAGCAAACCAAGAAAGGAGCACTTGTGCAGTGGAGTAGCCAAAGCCTGGGGGAGGCAATCAACAGCTTTTAAATGCAGCCAAACAATCCACTTAGTGAGGGGGAGCCCTTAACTGGAACTGGGGACTTAGGGCGATTTGCACTGGGAGCCGGACTCTTGGGCCCCCAATGAGAGATGCACTATGCGAGCGATTGATGGAGAGCCTACTAAAAAGAGAATCTAGCTAATTCAGAAATGTGTATCTCAGTTAACCTATACTGATCTCACTCTCTGATGGAGATTCTGTTTGTACCTTTCAGAATGCAGCGAGAGAGCAGTGGCTCATCCAACCCTACCAATGAACCACAGGCCGATAGCTGACACCCTGGCAAGAGATGAGCCACCCCAGACATACCGTGGAGGATCCATATGGAACGCCGCAGGGAATGATGGGATGAACAAGTGACCCATAGTCACAGCCAATCAGTCAACACAGGATAAGCCAGTGAGACAGACACCAGTGATTTTCGACACAACCTAAAGCAGAAGTACAGAGACCCCTAAGTTCTCAACAATAAATCAGCCTTAATACCCACCACGACTCAGGGAACTGAGCGGAAGAGGAGGTGGAAAGATTGTGAGAACCTTGGTGGGGGAGAATACTCAGAGTCATGGCCCCACTCAGTAACAACATACTAGGGCCAGCGGAACCGGGCTGACTCCTAGGCTATCCATGGTCCCTTGCACCAAGGACTGATCCAGAAGGCCCACGGAGGAGGATATCCAGCTGATTGGGGATGGGGAAGGGGGGGCATTGGGGAACTGGGGATAACAAATCATTATTTACCCACTAAATAATGTAACTCATTATGGACAATAATAAAAAAAGAAGGGTAGGGAATATTGAGGGGAAGGAGCCTTTAAAAATACAAGCTCTGGGCTGGAGAGATGGCTCAGCAGTTAAGGCACTTGCCTGCAAAGCCTAATGACCCAAGTTCGAGTCCCCAGGATCTATGTAAAGCTAGATGCAGCAAGTGGCACATGCATCTGGAGTTTTTTTTGCAGTGGCTGTGTCCATTCATTTTATTTATCTGTCTCTTTTTTTCTGTCTCTTTCTGCTTGCAGTTAAATTAAATTAATATATGTACACACATGTTATATATATATGTGTGTATATATGTATGTATGTATGTATATATATAAATATATAAATATATAAATATATATAAATATATATATATTCTGAGTAAAGGCTCAGAGGAAGTTACGTCAACCACAGTGGAGACCAGAGGTACAAAGACCCAAACACAGGAAATGCCAAGTATCTGAGGAGCAGCAAGGAGGCCAGTGGATGCTGGAACAAAGCACAGTAGGTAAGAGCCCCACAGGAGACAGGGACAGTTCAGAGTGGCTAGATGATGCAGACCTGTGCTGTTCCGCATGGCAATCACTAAGCACAGGAGTCAGTCCAAACTAAGATGTTCCGAGAATGACTCAGCACAAAGCAAGAGCAATATAACCCAGCATAAAAATGAAACCATCTGACATGCTAGTTCCAATAAAATGCATGACTAAAATTAATTTCAACAGTTTAATTTTCCTTTCAGAGATTTTTAAATTACCTATTTGACTCTCCATATAGCTCACAGTGTACTTTTATCTGAGAGTGCTGAAAGAAACTACAGGGAAGCTATCATAGGGGTCTGAGTACAGCCTAGCACGACACAGTTTCTGATTTACAGGAAGGTTCTGACTGCTGTGAAGACTCCAGCCTGTGAGGGACAGAGAAGCAGGTAAGAGGTGACAATGGCCAGGCTGGATGCTAGTCTCAGTTCAGTGGAAGCAGGTCAGATCCAGGAGACACTTTACAGGTAGTATCAATATTTGCAGTTGGCTGAGATGAAGGACCACAAAATGAGTGATGTCATACACTGCCAAAGGTATTCAAGGATAGCGTTTCCACCGCAATGGGGAAGACTAAGAGGAGTTAAGTTTCAGACCTTGTATCAATGCTAAATTAAAGTATTAAACAGGCAGACACATATACAGGTCCGTAATTCAAAAGATTACGTGGACTGGGAAGCATCTACATACAGACTTTCTTCTCACTGGGGAAATTTCCGACATGAAACCAGAGAGAGTACAATAAAACCCAGGTACCCATCGTACTGCTTCAGCAATAATCAACTCATGTCCATTGCTATTTCCCTCCCAGGACTACTCTGGAGTAACCTGGAGGCATATCTACACATACAGCTTCAGTACCTTGAGGTGGAAAATAAAGAGGAGTTGGGTGCCCCAAGGCAAGGTGAGAATGAGCGGCCAGTAAAGGGAGGTAACAAGAGACCAGAAACAGATGTCCAGGAAACCAAATGAAAAGAGCCTCAAAGAGGAGCTGGAAAGATGGCTCTACTGGTAAAGTACTCACCTTGCAAGCATGATCTGAGTTTGATCCCTAGAATCCAGTAAAAATGCTAGAATGTACCTATAATCCCAACACCAGGGAAGCAAAAACAGGAAGATCCTTGGGCCTAGTTGGCCAGTGTGTCTAGCCTACTATGTGAGATCGAGGCCAGTGAGAGACCTTATCTCAAAGGAGTTGGACGGCAGTCCTGAGGATGAAACCCAAGGTTGTCTTCTGGCATTCACTTACACATGCACATACATGCTTGTTTTACAAAAAGACCTTCAATGAAAATGACAGGACCAAAGTGCTACTGAAGAGCCACAACATGAAGACTTAGTGTCCACTTAGCTCATTCAGGATGGCATCAGGTGCATCAGGAGGGTAGAATCAAGTGGGATGTGGGCAGCAGTGGTAAAGTCTAGGTGGCAGATGCTGGGGCTTCTTTCAAAACACAATAAAGGGGAAAACTGGTAATGTGAGGTGGGAAAGAGCTGGGTAACATCCTGCAAAATAAAGATTATTTACCTGGAAGAAATGAAAACATATCATCAAACTCTAAACCTCATAGCCTTCAGTAACAAGAGCCATATATTATGCCATATTTAATACAGTATATGTTATGTATATTATAACAAATGTATGAATGCTAAAAGCATACTAGTCCTTACATATAAAATATATTTTACTAATGTTTTTAAATTGCAGACACCATACTGACTAACATACATACATACATACATACATACATACATACATACATACATACATGCATGCATGCATTTTTGGTTCAATTGAAGCTATATTAGTCACTATGATGACTGTACAGTTTATATATACGTGAATCCCAGACCATTCTAAAATCAGAGAATCACAGGAATCCACCAATTGTTGTTTACTAGCAAAACCAAAATTCATCATCAGATTCTGCTTCATGGGATCAACACAGCAAAGAGTAGCTTCAGCAAAGATTACCAAATCAGGCAGGCAGGCAAGCCTGTCGCCTACTCAGTCATAGAACAGTCCAGAGCTGACTCAATCTACAGCCAGAAAAGTCATGGAAACATCCAACTCGCTCTAATATACTAGCACCACTTGGCACTTGCCAAGCCCTTATCAATTTAAAGACCTTTTGAATGTTTTCATTTAACCTCTATGCAAACCATCAGTTAAGAAAGCTTATCATTTTAACTCTCAGAGCTTCACATACTCAAGCCCAAGGATTAAATGGATATAGGCAACATCAAAGTGCAACTACAGAATGTAGGCTGCAGGGCTATGAAAAAAGAGGCTGGCCATGGAAGCCACACCTGGCTTCTTGGAGATACCTCTCATCAAGCACATGAAATAAGAGCAGGAGATCATGAATCCCTGGCTCTAAAACACAATGATCCACAGCACAGAAGTGACAGTGATAAACACAAAACAGGGAAACAGCTCTCAGTGCTTAGCCTAGTCTCCATGAGAGTTTGGCCCTGACCTTCTTCTCATTGTGTGACCAGTGTCTGGTACAGGACCTGGTAATGAGTAGGTTCTCAAGTAATGTTATTAGGGAGCCTGGTGGCACAGGCCTATAGCCCCAGCAACTAGAGAAGTCAAGTCAGGAAGAGCTGAAGTCTAGGGCCTGACTAGGCTACAGAGTGAATTGAAGGCCAGCCTGGGCAACTTAGTGAGACCTGTCTAAAAATAAAAAGTAAGGCTGGGAATGTAGCTCAGTTATATGGTACTTGCTTAGCATGCCTAAGGCCCTAGGTTAAGTTCTCAGCAGAGCAACAGAGAAAGGTGAGGGGAGGGGAAAGGAGGGGAGAAAGAAAAGGAGAAGAATAGCAAGGCAGGCCTGTAAGGATCTATAAAGAAAAGTGTCAAACCAGTCAGGACTACTTAGTGAGACATGGAAACAAGTCTTCAATGGATACTTGTAAAATAGAGCTGAGTTGTAGCTTTTCTAAATCCTTTTCTCCCTGCCAGCAAAATCATGGAAATATCTTCAAGACTTACAGGTTTCATGTCTGCTTTCATCCTGGATTAAAGATACCTCATGCAGTTTTCTATTCTCTGTTCCGTCCCCTCCCTGCAACACAGGCTCTGCTCTGATGATGCCGACTGCTTCTGACCCACCTCTTGGTACTGTCATGGCCTGCCATTCACATAGCCCCAATGCAAATGTATTCTCTCACACATCTCTATCCTTTTTCCCTTAAAGATAATCTTGTTACCAGTATATCCCAGGATGTCCAACTTCCCCCAAATGTGCCTTCTTGCTGCTACACATTCCTCTCTTCTTTCATTTACCTATTCTGACACCTCCTGTAAATTTCCAAGGCCAAATAAGGATGGGTTAGATGGTTAAATATCTACACGTCTACTAATGGCAATGAACAAGACAGACACAGACATGCCCTCCAAAAGTGCATTATCTAGCACATGTGGAATTAAAATTGGTTCAATAGTGCATGAACTTTCGAGACCAACTGTGAATGCTTTACTCCCCTTTGTGTCCACAGAACTTCACACACTGCCCAACACATAATGGATCCTTAATGAATATCCACAGCCGATGAAAAGAATGGCTCAAATCAGTGCATTTGTCCCAATAGTAGTTTAAGCCCATATAGGGGTCACCCTAAATCAAAGGTAGAAAGGATGTCTGATGAGGCCTTTTGATGTGTTGGGTCAGGAGTTACAGAGGAAGCTCCTGGAGCCAGGCTCGCCACTACCAACTAAAAGCAGTTCTGGGTTTGCTTAGCTTCTGTGCTGCCTGCTATTCCAGATCCCCTATTCCCTCCTCCCACTTCTGCCTCTTCCCTTCTCCCTCCTAGTTGCAGTGGGAATGAACCAGTTACCCCTCTGGTCCCTGCTGCTGAGAGCATGTGGTTTCTTCTTGCCACCGACCTCTTTTACTTCCTATCTCAGCTCTAAACAGAACTTGCCCAGCTGCTGCTAAGTCATAATAGCAAGTTTTAAGTCAACCCTGTTCCCAGCCAGGAATTTCAGTACAGCTCTAGCTCCTCTGGGATATCAGGTGGAAACAGGGACACAGGAGGACTCCATGAAGGTGGGTTGCAAGAAACCCGAGTGCTGAGTCTAGTCTTAAAACCACAGAAGGCCCCTCCCCCAACTCTAAACCCTGGCCTTGTTAGGACAGTGTGGATGAGGGAAAGATCAGGCAGCATTCAGGCCATCTCTGCAGTGGTACGTTGGGAAAGAGGTGGTCAACAGAACTACTGGAAAATATTCTGCAGAAATGGCAGAACTCAGGAGCCTCCCTTCTCTTGCTCCTCATACAAGCCTGAGTATTCAAGCACCACAGCAGGCAAATCAAAGCTACAACCCAGCCCTGCTCAGGAACTTCAAGACAGGGTGGGGCACCTTCCAGGCCCCAGGGAAAGGGCTGAAAAAGAAAGGATTTTTCCAGAGATAGAATTTCTTTGAGCATCTGCTAGCTCAATACCAGACCATCTTCTATTGGGATGGCCACACACATCCAATGCACAACCTCTTCAAGAACCTTTCAGACCAGAAATGGTTCCTGCAAGCATGCCCAGTGGAAACCCAAGCACGTCCACCCTTTATATCTTAAGGGCAAAATGGTAAATATTTCAGGCTGGCAGGTCACATGGTCTCCATTGCAACTACTCAACTATGCCATTGTAGCATGAAACCAGCCAGCAGCAAAACATAAACACTGGATATTTCTATGTTCTAATAAAACTTCATAGAACTAGATGTCTAGCCTAGGGCTATTGTTTTCCAATCCATGGCCATTGGGATCTGCTCTCCTACCATTTTCTTGCTCCATAGAGGAACAGGAGCCACCATACACTGAGAGGACTTCCATCCACTACACAGACAGGGGCCTACTACGAAAGCAGGCCTTCACCCCTTCTGCTCTCCTCCACAAGGCACTGAAGAATTTCAGGTTGCTAGTTAAAAAACCCTGGCCTGGATCAGAAACCAGGGAAGAGTCCAAAAACTACAGACATCAAGTCTGAGGGTCTCAGGGTTTTAAAAAAAGTTAGAACCCTTACACTAGAAAAAAAAATGACTGGAAAAGGAGTGGTGTGTCAAAGATCTCCTGCCTGGCAAAGGTCCCCTACTCTATGTACAGTTCTCCTACTCACTGGGGTCAAGGACTAGTGGCACTTCATGGGACAGACTGGGGAGGAAGTGTATGTGCACATGTCTGTTTTTTTTTAACTGTATCTGAACATGGTTACTAAAAAGAAAATGTAAACAAAATTCTGAATTTCTAGAGGATATGGTCTGGTTGATGATGCAGGTGGCTGGCAGAAACCAATCCAGGAGTATGGGTGGACCCTATGATAATAAACAAGAACAAGACATAGAACCTCATTCAACTCCAGGGCAATGCCTTGTACTTTCAAGCTTTATTCCAACATCTTCCCAGAACTGGCTTCCATTGTAAACTCTGTGCCTGAACTATATCTACCCTGATACTCCATCATCTTAAAGGTAACTAAAACCAAGTCAAATATGACTGTCCTGAATAAGTTTGAACACTAATTATCTCACTACTATCAATCCTTAAGGCTCAAATTTTTACCCCTTTCCCTTCCCATGTCCTGTCCCAAGACAAATTTGTTCTTTGACCTGTCCCTTCCGTTCCCACAGGCTCCACCCATCCCTCCAGTCTGGTATGTTGCCAGTCTTCTACCTCTGCATCCCCCGTTACATCAATGTAGGCACCTCGCCCATATACTCATACTTTCTATCCATACAATCTCTTCAAGGTCAAGGCCTAGAACTGCCTCTCTAGCTTCTTAGCTTCCATAACCTCACCTTACCCAGGAAGCACATAGCCAATGCTGAATGGGTAAACCCTGGCTTTCATCAGAAGGTATGCCCACTCAGAATGCCAAGGCTTATTTCCCACAGCCCCGAACCCAGACTGGCAAGCTCTGCAGGCACTTCACAATCACACTCATCCTTTTGCCCACAGTGCCTGCCATCCTGAAAACAAGCTCTTGGCTCCATGGAGCTCATCGATCCCTGATCCTCATCCTGTGCCTGTCACTGATGCATCACTTCTCTGCCCACACAAGGCTCACTCTGCCCTGTGATGACGTCCATGCCCTGCCCCCTCCATGTACTACAACTCCTACGCAACTGACAACTGCTGAGCTCTGGGGAGAGGTAGCGGATGCAGAGAAAGGGGGGAGATTATTAAAAACTAGGGAAAGAGGGGGCTAAAGGGGTTACGCTAGGGTCTCTGATCCCTACAGGCATCACACTCCTAATGGGTCCTGTTGGCAGACAATTAGAAAAGGAAGAGGAGGAGCCAAATTTTTCCACTGAAGGAAAGGCATAATTTTCATCACTGCTTCTGTTGCCCTGGTAACCAGGGACAGCTCAGTGGAGAGTACAGTAAAAGAACACTATGTTTATCTTTGCTGTCTGATTCACTTGCCTGTACACCCTTCCCTGACCACTTCCTACCCTCTAGACCTGCTCCAAGTCTCTTATGATGCCAATACCACCCTTCTAATCTGTTGCTCTAAACCTCGAAAGCCAGCTAATTTCTCCCTCTCTATCCAGCACCAGGTACTTGTGTTACTGCAACATCCTCAGGGTCATGTCACCACACCCACCTGCCATGCTGAGAGCCCCAAGAACCAAAAACTGGACTCAAAAGCACAAGAATGGTGTCCACTCTATCACACAGTCCACCGGGCGAGGAGGAATAAAGGAACAAGAAGATGAGGAAGACCTTTCTCAACACCAGCCTGCTGGTATGGACTGGGTTCCTGTCTTCCCAGGCCTCTCCCAGAGCCAGGATTAAGGATCCAGACGAGGGTTTGGGGAGAGTAGGTCCACCTTAGAAGCCTCCACGACCCCGATTAACCACCTAGACACCATCATGTCTGCGTGACCTGAGAGGGGAGACAGCCTTTACTCGGTTTGATTACATAAGTGTTATATAACATAGTGGCACCAATAGCACCAGGCAGTTAGTTATTCAGTGCCAGGGACAGGCCAAGGATGGAAACCAGCCCAAGGGGCTGGAAGTACAGCCCTCTTGCCACCAGAGCCAAAGAGATCCAGGCCCTCGCTGCCCAGCCCTGTCTATACCTGCACCTTCCAACCCAGAGAACAGACGATCCTGGCTCTTCGTTCCTCTTCCCACTCTGGGCAGCAGGGAAGGATGGCCACCATGGTCAGCCAGGCCTAAGCTGACTGGGGCCTAGACAGGAAGGCCTGGGTGGTGTTGGGGGGGTGCAATCAGGGGTCCTGGACAGCGGAGGGTGGAGGGCCAGAGAGAGGCCCTCCCTCCTGTTAGAACAAGCACTGCAGCAGCAGCAGGAGGGGGGTTGGCTGGGCTGGCTGTCCTCTGCCCTGTCATTAGCTATTTCTACAAAAACAAACCGAAAGGGAAAGGAAAAGCTCGGGGGCAAATCCCAAATGTTGGTCCTCGGTACAAACTGAGCTAGGAGGGTTCTAGGAAAGCACCCAACTTCCCCGTGGCCCCCTGTCCCACTCACCCCAGTGTCCAGGCCACCTATGAACCCAGGCTGGACAGCCCCCCCCCCCCCCGTGCTGCAGCGCAGAGCTGGTGGCTCGAGGACCTGCCAGCAGCGCCTGGCCGCCGTCCCTGGCCAGGGCAGAGGGGCAGAGCCAGAGCTCCCTTAAAGCCCCCTCACCACCGCGGACCCCGCCCGGAGCCTCTCCGCCCGCGGCACCTGCGCGTCCCCCGCGGCGCCCGGCCCGGCCTCCCGCCGCCCCCGCGCGCCCCTCGGCTCCGGCCCCGCGCGCGCCGCCCGGCGCCCTCCGCACCTGTCTCCTCCGCCCGGCGTCGGCGGCTCCGAGCTCGTCGCCCTCCGCGGAGGCCGGGGCTCCGCTCGGGGCGAACGCCCTCCGGCCCCGCCGCCCGCCAGGCCGCCCGTGCGCGCGCCGGCCGGCGAGGCCCGCGAGGCGAGGGTCCCCGCGGCCCCCGGGCTCCCCCCCCGGCGACCCGCAGCCGCCCGCGGCGCGGAGCTCCCGCCCCCGGCGCCCGGCCCGCGGGAAGCGGCGCTCGGCCGAGAGCTCCGCCCGCGCTTCCCACGCGCCGCCGCGCCGCCCCGCGGCCGAGGAGGGCGCTGCGCCTCGGAAGCCCCGGCCCCGAAGCCGCAGGGCCGGGGCGGGAGCGGGCGCCCCGAGCGCCGCCGAAGCAGCTCGGGTCCGCCGGTGAGGTCGAGAGCCCGGTCTTCGGAAGGTCCCAGGTGCGCACCCTCCCACAGCACGCGTCCTCAGAAACACGGTTTCGCGTGGGCTTCCCGCCCCCGAGCGCCCTGGCACCCAACTTGGACTGCAGATGCCCAAGGCGGGCCTCCCAGCTGCAGGTTCCAGACTCTACCTTTGCGGCCTTTGGGGGATGTTTCTGCCACGCCTTGGCCTATAAAAGTCTCTCCGACCCTAGTTGGATAAAAAAGGGAGGGGCTCAGGAAGAGGGACAAGTGAATACGGTCAAAATATACATGTGTAAAATCGTCAAAAGTAAAAATGTTAATAATCTCTTTAAAGGCCAGCACGAAAACTTCTGCTCAGGAAGAGGGACAAGTGAATACGATCAAAAATACACGATATACATGTGTAAAATTGTCAAAAGTAAAAATGTTAATAATCTCTTTAAAGGCCAGCACGAAAACTTCTGCTCAGGAAGAGGGACAAGTGAATACGATCAAAAAT
>PVHP010054065.1:0-10572 GCA_004024765.1 Zapus hudsonius | reverse complement strand
CATGCCCTGGTCATCTGTCCACCCTCCCGCTCCAGGCTCTGGCCCTTACTGTTTGCTGGAATTCTAGGCAAAGGCTGAGTGGGAAGGAGTGGAGAGGCAGCCCCTACAGGACCTGGCCAGGCAGTTGAAGGAGGTCGCAGCCCACCTGCGTGAGGTACAAGAGAAAGTAGACTGCCTTCCCCGGCAGGTGCGTAAGACTAGGGCACAGCCAGCTTTGAGGATATAGACCTTTCTTTTGGTTGAGCCTAGGTTGGTCTGAATCTCCCCAGTTGGCTGTGCCCAGTCACCCCAGGCTCTTACTCTCCCCATGTTTCAGATAGAAAATGTCTCAGACAAGTGCGTCCTCCACAGGAATGATGTGGATCTGAAGATCTCAGCTGAACGCAAGGCCAGGTGAGGGACCATAGCCTCCTGGGCCCCTGGGAGAGGGCAGGAGCTTACTATACTGACTGTACTGGTCTTCACAGTGCTCCTCCAAGCCCCCCCTCCAACACTTATGGCAGCCCTGTCCCCGCAGCACCACTCTGAGTTAACCAACGCTCTGGTTTAGCCTGTGTGAACCCTCAAGCTTCCCTCTCTGCTGTCCCCACTGGAGAGGTGGCAAGAACGCCCTCCTGAACTTATCCCTGTGAGGGTCCCAGACATCTTGACATCTTGGCTGAGCCTCCTTCCTTGAGCTCCTGGATGGATACTCCATAGCTAGCCTTTGGTACCTACAGGGAGTTTGAGGTTGGGGCTGTGCGGCAGGAGCTGGCCACGCTGCTGGGGTCCGTGCAGCTGCTGAAGGAGGACAGCCCTGGGCGCAAGATTGCTGAAATCCAGGGCCAGCTAGCTACGGTACTCCTTGGACCCAAGGAAGCTGCCCATGCTCATACTTGCCATGAGCTTTGGGTGCTCAATGAGTCTGGGGTGGGGCCCCTTGGGGACAGCTGGACATCGCTGGCAGCCCATTGTGCCTGAATGGAGCTGTGCTTAGTTTCAGAAGCAAATGATAAAATTGGAGAACAGCATCCAGTCCAACAAAACGATCCAGAATCTGAAGTTTAATACTGAGACCAAACTGGTGAGAGGAAGCCCCAGGACAAGCCACTGACCCTTCCGCCCTCCACCTGGCCCAGCCCAAGTCTCTTCAGCTCCTCAGTCTCCAGGGATCCTAGGCAGCCTACCAGCTGGCTGTCCATCTGCCTGGATGGTGTCAAGGGTTCCTGGAGATAAGACCCCAGTTTGCCACTCATCCTTGTAAACCAATTCCCACTCCCCTGCAGTCACTAATCCTGTACTTCCCCTGCCCCTGCCATTTCTCCCTGGTGACACCACACTGTGCACCCACAGCGTACAGAGGAGATCGCAACCCTGCGTGAGAGTGTGCTGCGCCTGTGGAGTGAGGAGGGCCCGTGGCCGCTGACGTTGGGCAGCAAGCGAATGTTCATGTCTCTAGTGAGGCAGCGGTTCTTCATCAAGGACGTGGCCCCCTGCAAGCTGGTCCCCATAAACTGCTGGGGCATGTATCAGGCTGTGAGGTGGGCATTGGGGAGCTTGGGTCTCTTGAGAGCATCAGGCTGGCCACAGGAAGGTGTGTGGAGGGTAAGTCATGAGCTGTATCTCTGGACAGGTGGCTTCAATGGAAGACCATCCTCATAAAGCTAGTGGTTCAGCAGAGGCCGGGCACAGTCTCGGAGACGTCTCACCGGAAGCCTACACTCCAGCTCACACCTCTGACCCTTTCTCAGAAATAAACATACCAGCCCTTGTACCTGTTGGTGCTAGAGTCCCCTGGTGCTTGCTGGGATAGCCTACCAGAGACTCAGGGCTGACAAGAGGATCAAGCATTATAGTTAAGAACAAGATCAAAAGGCCCAAGTTGCTCACCCCTGCCTGGACTCTTTCTGACCTGTCTAGCCCAGACCAAGTTGCAGCTTTCATGGGATGGAACCTACCAGAGATGCCCATGAGGACACAGGGAAGGGACACACCGAGGCTTGACCACCTCAGGTCATCCCCAGCCCTGCCTAGTTACCAGTTACATTGCAGTGCCAGCAGAGGAAGGCACTTCTTAGCCAGAATCTGGGTCATTAAACAACCACATTTCCTCATGTGATCAGGCAGAGACCCTCTGCCTGTCTCGAGGAAACCTGGGCTCATTCTGCAGCCCCTGGTACTGCCACCAGCCCAGCCGAGAGGGGTTCAGCATGCAGGATCTTCAGCTCTGGCTCCCTGGCCTGGCATGGAATCATCCCAGCTGCCTTGCCACTGGCCTGAATCTTGGGACTGTCCTGGCAGAGAATGCCCCTCCCCCATCCTGATGGCAGGCAGCAGCTCTAGGCTGGAACCACCAGCTCAGGCTCTTCTCTTAGGCCAGGAAAGGCCTCTCCTCTACTGGGTGAGATACTGGCTACATAGCTACCTGGATGGACCCTCCCCCAGGGAGGGGCCTGGGCTGCAGGAAGGAGAGTCTGGGTGTCCCAGGAGGGATGACCCTGCAGCACCCCTCCCCCATCCTGCCTGCTCCCTAGGCCTCAGCCAGTTGTGTCTCCTCTGTGGTCTGGGTGCCCCCACCCTGCAGCTCTGGCCCGACCTCCACAGACCAGCTAGCCAGAAGGTCACTGAAATCTGGTGTGCCAGGATGGAGCAGGCCTAGAGGGCTAGGTGCTGTTGGCTCCTTCCAGAAAGATGCAGGAAGCTTCCTCTGTGTCATGGGGGTGATGTGGCTGTACTTCTGCTCCAGCCTCAGCCTGTGGCCTGCCGATGCGCTGGGCCCTGAGA
Source organism: Zapus hudsonius (assembly GCA_004024765.1). NCBI lineage: Eukaryota > Metazoa > Chordata > Mammalia > Rodentia > Dipodidae > Zapus > Zapus hudsonius. Next base: position 7,809 of record PVHP010054065.1, on the reverse strand, counting down.
ACTGTCGCAGCCCATAATCAAAGAGCTCTGCCAGGGGGCCCAGTGGTGTCATTCCATCACCACTGAGGCCTGGCCTGCATGCCTGTCCCTCGGAGCACCCAGGTAATTGGACCCCAGACTCGGTGACCTCCTCATCCTCTGGAGGCCTGCCCTGGGCCAGGCATACCAGGTCAGCGTAGTACAGCTCCTGGGCAGAGTGGCTGGCCAAGCAGCTCTCAGCATAGACATCACAGGCATCTGGGTCCTGCCCTGCATCCTTGCGACCAAAGTACCGCTGGATGTCACCACTGATGAGCTCTGAGAAGCGCAGCAGCTGTAGTGGAGTCTCGGGGCTGCTGGGACCCTGGAGGTCCACTCCTGAGCTCTGGGGAGATGGGCTGTAGCCCTGGGGCTCCTCACCCTGCTGCAGCTCCTGGTCTTCCTCCTCTTCTTCTTCTTCCTCCTCCTCCTCCTCCTCAGAAGTTTCTGGAGGCTCCAGGTCTGAGGGCAGGAAGGGCTGGTGGGACATCAAAGGCAGTCGGAAGTCACAAATAGGTCGTATCACACCAGCTGCCATCTCCTCAGGGTCCACAAACTTCTGGGGTCTCTGGGGCAGTAGGCACCAGCTGAAAGGGAGGGAGAGGGGCAGGTTAGAAATCAGGGTTGGCCATACCCACTGAGCACAGAGGCCAGATGTATGAGGTCTGGGAAGGTGGTCTTTACTCCTTTCCAGGACTCCTGTGCTCAGAGTAGGACCCTGATTCAGCCAGAGGAGTTGTGGCTGACCTTATGGAGGATAGCCTGCTGGCGCATAGGTGTAGGGTCTAGGAATGTGACTGGTCACTGGTAGAGCCCTTTCCTGTACGGTGTCTTATCATTGGTGCAGGAGAGCAGAGGGTGAATCACTCAGGCCCAGGAGAGTGGAATGGGAGGAGAAGTGCCAATTCAGCACTGCCCAGACAATGGTGGTGGTGGGTGGAGTTCTGGGTGAGAGATCTGTCTTGTCCTAGCCTGGGTTGCTGTGGTGACTGGACCAGCACTTGTCTTAACAGGCCCAGAGCCCTGGCTTCTGTTGTGTGTAGCCTGGGGTTTTTTTTTTTTTTTTTTGCCACAGTCCTTGTTCTGGAAGTCTCACTTGTAGCCCAGGCTGGCCTAAAACTTGTGGCAATCCTCTTGCCTCAGCCTCCCAAGTTCTGGGGTGACAGGCATATGCTATCTTACCCAGATAGTCCCAGGTTATAATTTGATACCTGAATGGCCCCAACTCAAGCACCTCCTGCTAATGGGTGAGAGAGGCATTATAGAAGATCCCAAAGTGAATGGGGACCCAGGGGCCTCTATATCTGCCTAGGAACACCCAAGGAAAACCACTGGGGCTGGGCCTTGGCAGAGGGGTAGGGTCGGTGGAGGTGGCCAAGGGAGCTGTGTGGCTCTGCTCCTGGCCAGGTGCCCAAAGGGGTTAGATCTGAATCCTGGAGCCCCCAGAAGACAGTCTCTAGGGGGGCCTGGGTGTGGTTGGCAGAAGCCCTTGGACAGGTTCCCTCAGGATCAGGCTAACTCAGGGTTAGCTCCTCCCTGCTATCCTTAAAATTCTGAGGTAGAAAGCAGAAGTGGGTGGGGAGGGCCTCCTGCACTCTCCCCATCCGGCTGGCCACTTTGAAGTCCACATCTTGCCCATGGTGCGGGTCCCCCCATTTCACGAGGTGTTCAGTGACTCTGGCACTGACCTCTGAGGGGAATTACTCCTGGAGAATATGACACAGGCACCTTCCCAGTGGTCCGGCCACCCCAGCAGCCCGCACCCACCCACCAGGCTCCTACCTGACTGGGGCTGCAGCGCTCGCTCAACAGGCCCACCTCCACCTGGGCGCAAGCATTTATAGCTGGACTCAGCAGCGCCTGAGCTGGCAAATATTTGGTGACCGCATTGTCACTGCAGACTGGGCAAACAGAGCCCGTTTGCTTTAGCGCCCGGCAACCAGGGCCCCGCAGGGGGGGAGCACCCACAGACCGCCTCACCTGCACACGGCCTGCTGGGGGACCGTGGAGTGTTTGCCTCTGGCCCAGCTGGTCCACACCCTGGACCCGAGGACCCTTATCTGTGGTGCTGATTGGGGCCCAGTCCAAACCTTGTCAAATAGGCGGAAAATTAAATTTCATGCTATTTTGAGTTCTGGAGTACGCCTCTTTAGAGGACATCCTGCCTGTAGCACACACTGTAAATCACACCTACCCCAACCCCTGCAGCCAGACCCTGGGGAAGGGGAAGGAGAACTGAAGGCGTGGGACCACTTTCAGGACCAGGGTGGGCCCCTCCTGCCACTGGAGCCTTCTGCAGCTGAGGTCAGCTGTGACCATGTCTACTAGCTCAGTCAAGACTGTGCCTGAGACCCCCTTGGGGTGACCACTTCCCACTGCCCAGAGCCCAGTTGTGTTTGGGGTCTGATCGACACCACTGCTGTTCTATGTATGCATCCTTGGAGGTGGGGACAGTGCTGAGGGGTACCTCGCTTCTCTGATCCCAAGCCTTCCTCTGGCTGCAGCCACTTCCGGAGGAGAATTGGAGGACTCATACGCCTGCCAGACCCCTTGGATCCTCCTGGATTCAAAGTCCTTCCTTCGTTTTTTCTGGTGCCATGCTTGCTTTGTGCAGCTGCCAGAACCACTGACCACAAACTAGCTGGAATTTATTCTCTGTCCCTCTGGGGGACAGAGTCCCAACCAAGGTGTCACTGGGGCTGTTTTCTTTTGGAGAGTTGGGATCCTGTCCCTTGGCTTCTCCCAGCTCCTAGGGTTGCCAGGCACCCTTTGGTGTTCTTTGTGTGGTTATCTCTGCTCTCATCTTCACAGGGCCCATTTCTGCATCTGCGTCTTATAAGGATATCTGTCATTGGCTACATCTGCTAAGACCATTTCCAAATAAGGCCACTTTCTGAGGCTCTGGGTTCACATGCATTTCTGGGGACACTACCCCACCTTGTCCAGATACCCTCCATAAGGAATGCAGCTTCACAGGGTGCTTTGCTGCCCTGGAGCAGCCCCTCCCCCCCGCACTGGTCAGGCACAGTGGTCTCTCTCAGCTTGGTCTTTGCCATCTCAGTCCCCATAGCTCTTGCTATACCAAGTCTCCAGCTCCAGGAGGCCAAGAGGGACATGGACACTATTCCTGGGTCCTTGTCCCTTGCTCTAGGCACTTTCCCCTTCACGCAGGGATGACATGTAGATTTCAAGTCAGTGAAACACTTTTAGGACCCTGGCCTTTCAGAGCTGTGGGTGTCTGACCCCAACATCTCAGTACATTGGTATTCAGCCTTTTCCTGCCCCTTGTCCCATGCTAATAACTAGTCATTTTATAGCTCCTGGAGGGCAGCAGCTTTTGGGGACTGGAAACAGTCATCAGTCCTGGCCCGGAGCTGCAGAGAAATGAAAAATTCAGCCCCAAGGATAAGTATCTCGAGCCCAGGCTGACGTCCTGGAGCGAGGGTCTGGGAAGCCGCCTGTGTCTCAAGCCCAGAGTTGTGTACCTGGAGCTGGGCCATGGGGAGGGACAGCAAGGGGCACGTCACCAACAGGCCTGACAGAAACACTGCAGGACATAGGGAAGGTGACAATTACTGTTACTACAAGTTGTGACCTGCAACTCCTTTCAGGGAGGAAGCCAGATCATACCCTGAGTCCACATCCCAGGTGAGACCTATGTGGTAGAATAATGTATGCCTGGCCAGTCCTAAATATCTAGTCTGTTCTGGAGTCTATTTGCTTCAATCCCCAGAATATGACCTTGGGTTTGACCAACTCAGACTCTGGGGTCCAAAACCATTTGGCTACGAGTGGCCCTACCCTAGCCCCAATCTGACTCAGCACAACCCAAACCCATAAGAGGCTCCAAGTTGGGGTTACAGGCAGCTGAACTCAAATGGGCTGGGGGCTGCAGCTGCACCCTAATGAAACCTCAGCGCCTTCTGCTGCTGGATGTGGGAAGAATGGGCCAGCCCAGGAAGGAGGTCGAAACAGGTGAACGGTAATACTAGCCTGTGAGTTTGGAGTTAGGGGACTCATACATGCACCTTGCTGGGTGGCCAGGGAAGGGGTAGCTTGGGGTCTTGAAGAGCTGGATGGAAGTCCCTGAGGGAATGCTGGCTGTGGTCTGTGTCCCACCTTGACCAGCACAGGAGATGGGAGAGGACACGCTGACATTGTGGTCTCAGCACCTGTGCTGTGTGTATGTCAGGGTTGTCACTGCAGGGTGAGATGAGACACAGTCCTGCCCTAGATAAAGTACCAGCTGGGTAACCAAAGAAAGGGCTTCAGAAGTCATGGGTATGAGTGTGGGACAAATGAAGCCAACAAGGCAAGCAGTGCCCCAACAAAAGAGCAGCAAAAGCCCCCCAAGCATTGCTGCAGAGCTGGGAACCTCTGGTCATCATAGGGTTCCTGTCAGATGGAAGCAGGGGTTGGGGGAGGGACTGGAAGATGCTCTGTTGCTAGCTTTAAGGATGGTAGAAAGGGCTCTAAGCCAATGGATGCCGGAGCTTCTGGAAGCTGGAAAATATAAGAAATCCAGTTTTTCAAGCAGCCTCTGTAGTGTGACTTGACAACTGCTCTATTTCAGGGCAGTAAAACCCTCTTGGGACTCTTGTCTCCTTGGGTGTGTCATTTGAGCATACAGCTGTAGTCATCAGCTACCAAAACAAAACAGGAAAGCCACGGCAAAAGATAGGGCAATCTGTGAAACGTGGAAGTCCCCTGAGCCATAGGGAACCCTTGCACCATGTCTCAGGTGAGGCCAAGAACATCTGAACCTCAGCTAGTCCCTCAGAGAGGGGAGCCTCTCCTATAGGATTAGGTCATATCCTGGGCTGCCCCTCTCCAGTGCCCTCCCTCACACCTTTCCCCCTCCTCAACTCAGGACAGTGGAGCTGGGCCTTTGACAGCATTGAGCCCTGAAGTTACCAAGTACAGAGAGGTCCACTTGTGCTGTCTGAGAGAAGACTCCCCAGATGGCTCTAGGGGCTGTCATCCTTGACCTGGAATAATCCTGATGCTTTTCCCAGCCTGGCCAGAGATGAAGGAGGAAACTCCAGTTTGGGATGGAATATTCTTTTTTTGTTTGTTTGTTTGTTTTTTGAGGTAGGGTCTCGCTCTAGTCCAGGCTGACCTGGAATTCACTATGTAGTCTCAGGGTGGCCTTGAACTCATGGCCATCCTCCTACCTCTGCCTCCCAAGTGCTGGGATTAAAGGCATGCGCCACCACGCCCAGCTCTGGGATGGAATATTGTAAAGTGGGGGAGGAATCAGAGCAGATAGCTATCTGGAAAGAGGAGCTTGAAAGAAAGGGGATGGGAACATAGTAGGAGGTCTCAAGGGGGATGTCAATGAGTCATTCCCTTCCTGGCCTCTGCTGAGTTTTGAACCATGCTTGAGGTGGACCAGATGTCCTGTGTGTAGAGGTTGAATTCTCACTTCTGTATCTTAATTGGCTGGTTGGGGACTCTGGACCAGTGGAGAGACATACTTCTCCAGAATCACTGCTTGCACACGTCTAATTGTCAGTAGTGAAGTGGCCAGAGCCAGACCAAGACCTTGCCAACCCTCTAAGATCTGGGAGGGCTAGGGTCTGAAGCATATGTCCCAACAGCTACTCCCAGCCTGGCGGGCTCAGCAGAGCTCTCTGTCCACCACCACTGCAGCTGCCACCTTTGTCAGGCCTCAGCCCTGGGAGAATGGCTCTGTCCTTCCCATAGCACCCCATATCAACCTTCTCTGGAAAATCAATAGCTCCAATATGTCAGCTCTCAAGTGGAGCTACAATAAATTACCCTGCCATTAAGCACACGAAGGCTGCCGCCTCTGCCTCCCATTAGCAGGACATTAGGCCTCTGGCGAAGTGTCTCTGTGTGCTTTACAATAATGAGGTGTTGGTTTATGTCAGGGGTGGGAGAGCCAATGGCCCATCACACTGTAGGGCTTTTTTCTGCATCTTAGGCTGCTGCCAGCAGAGAACCTGCTAGGAAGTGAGGATCCTTTGACGGAGAGTCTTAGGGGGAAAGGCTGAGCCAGGAACAGATGACTGAGGAAGAGGAGCATCCAAGGACGAAGACTTTACCCTGAGCTGGACGCTGTCAGCAGGGGGTGGGGTGCCAACCATGGTGGTGTCAAACTATGTAGCCAAGGATGACGTGGAGCTCCTGGTCCTCCGGGACTACAGGCACGCACTGTCACACCCAGTGTATGCAGCTCTGGGATTCAAACCCAGGGCTGTGCGCATGCTAGGCAAGCGCTCTTCAAACAGCATCATTCCGAGCTCCAAATACCAGATTTATTCTTCATGGTCTAAAGGTCATGGCTCCCCAAGTCAAGGTGCCAGCAGGGCGGGGCTCCCTTCCATAGCTTGGAGGAGATGATTGTTAGCCTCACCTTACTCTTGCAGCTGGGGGTCCTGGGTGGCAACCACTGTTTTGTATCATGTGACTTCCTCCTACTGCTGTGTGTCTTTGCCTCCTCTTCTGCCTGTCATATTTACCGCCCACTCTAACCCAGTACGGCCTCGATTTAACCCATGACATCTGTAAAGACCCCGTTTTCAAATAAGGTGCTGGTTTGTTTTCTGGGGGTGGGAACACTGCTCTCCCCTTTCAGCCCTCACAGCAGTCTTGTGAGGCCCATGTTACACCTGGGCAAGCTGAGGCTCCGGAAACCAAGTTTTCTACCCAGGCCCCTCATTTGTCTCTGATCTGACTGTCGTTGAGATGGATGCACTGACCACTGTCAAAAGCTGCCAGGCCCCAGGAGAAGCCAGCTTCTTTCTCAGGTCCCATGAGCTATTACAAGCAGCTTGCGCCCAGTGTTCTAAGGTACCCCACCCAAGAGGTTTTTCTCCAGCACCATTCATGCTCCAGGGGATCCTTTGGGTAGTCCCCTGGACCACATGTCACCCACAGTGGAGGTTTTGATTGCTGCTAGATCCCTGCCTGGCCGGTGGTGTGTCAGTGACTTGTGGAGCTCTGGATGAAACAGATGGGTGGGGACCCAGGAAGGAGTACAGGGGCAGACAGGTGCCAGTGTTGACATAGCAGCTCTGACCAGGGTCCTGGGCTAGGCCTCCTGAGGTGTCACTGGGCCCAACATCTCCAGCACTGATCCCTCTCTGATATGGTGACTGTTGCAGTCAGCTTCTCGCTGGTGGCAGAAAGAACCTGACCAAAAGCAATTTGTGAAGGGTTATTTTGGTTTACAGACCCGAGGAGAAGCTCCATGGTGGCAGGGAAAAAGATGGCATGATCAGAGGATGGACATCACATCCGGGCCAACATCAGGCGGACACCAGCAGCAGGAGAGTGTGCTAAACACTGGAAGGGGAAGCTGGCTAGAACACCCATCACCCTGCCCCCAACATCACACCTCCTATAAGGTTCCAATACCCAAACTGCCATTAGCTGGGGATCAAACATTCAGAACACATAAATTCATGGGGGACACCTGGATCAAACCACCACAGTGACAGTGCGCCTGGTAAGAACTCAGCCTAAAGCTTCCCCGCCCAGAATTGGGCACAGGAACAGAACAAAACACTCCAGGCACAAGGGACCATGGCAGCCCTGGTGAACTAGGCTTGCCTGCCTATCCTCAATAGACTAATTAAATAGGCAAGTAATAGTGAAAAGTGGATGGAGCCAGTGTAACCATATTGGGAAGTAGGAAACAAGGAGAAATAGTGACACCTCCCCAAGTGCAAGTCCATCTTTGGAGTTCTGATATGAGATTTAAAATACTACTTATTTATTTGCAAGGAGAAAGAGAGGAGAGGGAATGGACACTCCAGATGCATG
>PVHP010054064.1:0-10582 GCA_004024765.1 Zapus hudsonius | reverse complement strand
TAGCCTTGGATTTTTTTTCATTTGCCAATTCATTGATATATGAAAATTTTTAGGGAGGCAGGAGTTTAATTCTCTTTTTAAAAATACACATAAAAGTACCTTCTCCTAGGTAAAGTGATTGCCATTCAAACATGGAGGCTTGAGTTTAGTGTTCAGAACCTAAAGCAGGAGCCCTAGCCAGAATCTTATCATGCCCATATAGGAGTCAGGGAAAAGAGGCCTCCATGTCTCTCTGTTCCCTTTCTGGGTCGTACTGATATGAGAAGTGAAGCCAGGAGCCTCCTCAAGCTCACAGACCAACTAGTCTGACCTTCCTAGAGGCAAAAAGAAAAATAAGAGCAAGAGAGAGAACTTGCCTCAAAAACAGGTAGAAGGAGAGGACCAACAATACCTCTAGACCCCCCACACAGCCATGGCACAGGAGCACGCCTCCACACAAATCAATCACTAAATAAATGTGGTAGTTTGAATAATGTTCCCCAGTAGATTCAAAAGTTTATTATGATTGTAAATTGTCTCCAGCCATTTCTGGCTGGAGGAGGTGTATCACCTTGGCCAGACCCTAGGGTTCAGCCCTAAGGTGTTTCTGGAGTGGGTCTGGAATTCTAGCTTTACATATTAAAAATACTAGGGATAGATATGCAAAAGAGGGCTGGAGAGATGGCTCAGCAGTTAAGGCACTTGCCTCCAGTGCCTAAGGTTCAATTCCCCAGTACCCACATATGCCAGACCCACAAGGTGGTGGCCCTGGTGTGGTCTCTCTCTCTCTCTCTCTCTCTCTCTCTCTCTCTCTCTCTCTCTCTCTCTCTCTCTCTCTCTCTCTCTCTGCTTGAAAATGAATAAATAAAATATGTTTTTTAAAAAGATATACAAAAGAAAAGCCAGAACCCCAGGTCTGACAGTCTGCATTTTGTGAACTGCAGTTACAATGTGCTTGCTTGCTTGAGGTGCTGATGGTGGGTCTCTGTCTCTGCTTGGATCTGTGAAAGGGGGCCAGCCTTTTTCCTTAACTTCCCCTGGGTCTGTTACTTCAATAAATACTTTCCTCCCCAAATCGTGCCTGGTTTGGAGATTCATCCCAGCAGCATGACTGACTATGAAAATAAATATATATGATTAATTAAAGAGAACATTTGGGCTCCATGGAAGCTCTTAGCCACATGTGAAGGTCATGCTATTTCTAGCCAAGGAAGAGCACCTTGCATTTTGAAAGATTTTAGATGGTGTTTAACTCCATGCAATTATGATTAACTAGCCAAATAAGCACCAGCGATGAATCAGCCATGTGTGAGATGTGGAATGACAAGTTCTGAAGAGGAGGAACAGGCCTCACTGAGGGAAGCTGGGTCTGAGGGGAGTAGATGGACAGGTGGAGACAGTGAAATAACCTTGAGATTCAGGTGCAGGGATGTAACAGTTATTTCTAGAAGTCAACCGAAGCCTTCGATGACTTGTGAAAAGAGACTCTGTCAATGAATTGATTCTTAGTGGCACCTCTGAGTATAGTGTGTGCAGAACCAGGGGCCAGGGTGAAGAAATGCCACTTAGAGATGCACACATGCATCTGACTGAAAGTGAGTTCTGGAGGCACATGAGTGAGACATAAAGCACTGGGTGCAGAAGGCCTGGGGATGAGATGCAAGAGAGGATATGACACAGCGTGACCTGGTTTCAGGGCAAAGGAGAAATTCCAACAAAGGAAGTCACCATGTGCTGGGAAACATCCCCCTTGGGTGAAACTTTGTTTGAAGGGTTTGTAGCCTCATGAAGTGAAATGCTTGTTGGCTACCATACTGCAATGTATGGTAAATACATTGGTGTTAACATCAAGGGAGAGAATGGAATATGTAGGTAACTCCTTCTTTAGTTTTTTAGCGTTTGCATTTGTCCTCATTTTGGGAGCTATATGGCAAAAAACAAACAAACAAACAAAAAACAGACAAAAAAATCCCTACAAAGAAAATGCCACTTTGCTTTAGGGCTTTAGAGTAACAACTTTTTTTTGACAGTTTTAAGTTTGAGACATGTGACGCTTCAATGTCTGAGCTTTGCTGGGTAATCATTGGGCATCTTTATGTCGTGTGTATAAAATTAGTTGCCCAACCAAAGAATGGCTCATACAAAAGTGGGGCTAGCTGGTTTCTTCTTTGCTGCTCACAATGGGGAGACAGTGTTCGCCCTCAGAGTCAGCATGGCCCAGCTGCCTACCTTCACCTGTGGGAGGGGATCCTGTACCTCCACTTCTGACTTGTAATCCCGGGGAAAGAAGAGATAATGTGGAGGAAGAAAAGATAACCTTTCCAAACAAGTGAGGAATTTAATCTTTATATATTAAATCAATTTCAATTTTATTTCTATTAAGCCCTCACCATGGAAGCTCTCTCTGTCCATGGGCTTTGCTCTGCTGGAAGGTTTTCATTGCTTACATTTCAGTGCTGATTTTCTATTTCTTTCTAATTAGATCTTAATAACTAGTGTTTTGCTAGGATTTCCAATATCCATAAAGCGAGCTCAAGGGTGTATTTGTTCAGAGACATATATTCCAGCCATTCTTCCACCATTGTGGGTATATGTGTGTGTGTGCATACTTCTCTATAAACATGACTGGAGAGAGGGGGGGGGCATAGTTAAAGTATAGGCTTGAAGCAGTTTCTAAGGACAAACATCCATTAAGCCCATAGAACAGATGACATATGTCCCCTGCTCTCTGGTTATCTTCCTCCTTTCTGAGCTCATAAAATTAAAACATCAGCATCATTGGTAGTTGTTTTAAGAAAAATAACTCAGCATTTTGTTTTGATGTTGTCTATAGAAGGTCTATATGACACACTGATGCCCCAGGCTCAAGTATCTGGAGCCTCAGCACTCCACAGTGGGTAGTCCTGAGCAGCAGAAGGGTGTGTGTGTGTGTGTGTCTTTCTTGGAGCTCTGATTGACCCTAGCAATGAGTAAGTGACTGCCTTGAAGAAGACGGAATCTGCACACCTTCAGGGATCATGAGGGCTGTCATGGTTTGATCCAGGTGTCCCCCACAAACAAATGAATGTGTTCTCAATGATTGATCCTCAGCTAATGGCAGTTTGGGTTTTACAACCTCTCTAGAGCTGTGTTGTTGGGGGCGGACTTATGGGGTTATAAGCCAGCTTCCCCTTGCCAGTGTTTGGCACACCTTCCTGCCGCTGTTTGCAGTGCTGTGGCAGAGGTGATGCCCACCCCTCTGCTCATGCCATCGTTTTCCCTGCCAGGATGGAGTCTCCCCTCAAGTCCATAAGCCAAATAAACCCATTCCTCCACAAGACACTTTTGTTTGGGTTCTTTCTGCACAGCAACTAGGAAGCTGGCTACAACAGGGCTTTGGGTGACCACCTACTAAGAGAGGGCCTGACAGCAGGATTTTGGCTAGTCTGGATGTCACATGTACCACCAAAGAGTTCTCACTTCAAATGGTTCATCTGTTGTCTCTTGACCTCAACTGTCTTTTCGGAATGGAACTGGTTTCAATGATCTAAAATGGTCCTTTTATTTTTAATATGCTAAAGCTTTCCTAAAGAAGAATTCAAGATGAATTAGAATATTTTTGCCACTCTAAAAGAACTTTGTAGTGTCAAAATTAAGTCACCCAGAAGCTCCCAAATGCACTCAAATTTATTTAACAAATTATAATTTAGTCAGTGCCACCAACTAAGCAGCCTAAGTGATGTGCTCCTGGCGGGCTTTTCATCTCCGAACACTGAATTAATGCATTTCCCGTTGCTCTAGGCTAGCGCATTTTTTACTAAGTCTCTTGTGTTGTTTCACCCCCATGGCTTAACCTGCCACAAAGCAACATGATTTCTAACAAAAAGCCAAGGTAAGGAAGAGTGAGGCAAGGATAAGAGCTCCCACGTGCTGCTGGGATGGGGCAGAATGGCCAGAGGGTGGAGAGTCTCAACTGGGCAGGAGAGACATTTCTGAGCATTCACAGAGATGACTGCACAATGTCTGCAATGTATGGTAAATACAGTAGATCAGTCATCATAGTTTCACTTGCTAGTCTTTGAACAGTCTCACTTTGTGACAGTTTCAGGCAAGTTCACAGATCCCAGGCCTGACCCCCCTCCCCCTGAGTGGGAGGTGTCTCTAGCCAGAGCTCAAACCTAGATGCAAAAACTGATTGGTCAGGTATTGACCAACCAGCCTTCTCTCTGACTTACCTGGCAGAAGTCTTAAAAAGTCACTGAAACAAAGTCCAGCACTCTTCCCTCCATATGGCTTCTTAAGAGAAAGACTTCTGAATTTCCAGACCTTAGGAAGGTAAGGCCTTCCCCTCATCCTGGGCCTTTAGGGGGACTCGAGATTTTTTTCCCACATGAACCTTTTTCCTCATGATGGGAGCCCTCTGTTATCTTTTCTTCTGCTGCTTGTTGAGCTGAACCACATAGATTTTTGGTTAAAACATCTCCCATGTGTTCTCCCACACTGGTGGCTGGAGATCTCTGTAACCATTCTCTTTTAAATAAAGTCTCCCACTATACCTTATCCTCTGGTGGTCTATAATTTTAACTCTTTAACTTTATAGAGTTATCTTAGAGTACAAGAATTTGGGTACTCCTTAAGTTCTGAGGTGCATTGGAATTAGCTGGGTACTCATTAAGTTCTGATCCCTAGCTCCGCCGTTACACCTTGACTTAATTGAAATACCATTGTTGTAATTAATTTTGTCTAAGCATGTTTGTCATCGTCAACATTTCCTGAGTAGCAGACACATCAGCAACCCTTACCCTTGAGCTCAGTACTGAATTTTCTAAGAGACAAAATGCATGATGGGTACCACTTCCATTTGCACTGACTCCTTACCGCACTCAATCCCCCTGATTTGAACCTGGGGGGGTTGTTTGTTTGTTTGTCTGTTTGGGTTTTTTTGGGGGGGTCATTGTCTGGATCCATTTCAAGAGCAAGGCTAAACTCAACTAGGAATCTTTCCCCCTCTCTTCCTCTCCTTTAGAAACCTAGTTCATTTCTAATTGTGAACATAAATATCACTGCATACACTTGTCACTCCCAAGCCCTGCTCTGTGTGAAAGAATGTCTGCCCTTTACCAGTTCCCAATAAGAGTGAGGTGGCCAAAGAGGAGGCTCAGAATTTACTCAGGCTTTTGGCCGGGCTGTTGTAGTCAGCTTTCTCCTTGTTGCACAAAAAGGAATCCAACCAAAAGCAGCTTGTGGAGGAATGGGTGTATTTTGGCTTATGGACTGGAGGGGAAGCTCCATGATGGCAGGGGAAAGGACGGCATGTGCAGACGGTGGACATCACCTTCAGTCCAAAATCAGCTGGACAACAGGTGAGTGTGCCAAAAGCTGGCAAGGGGAAGCTGTCTAGAACACCCAAAAGCCCGCCCCCCAAACACACCTCCAACAAGGTTCCAAAATTGCCATCAGCTGGGGATCAAGCATCCAGAACACATTGGTTTGTGGGGGACGCCTGGATCAAACTATCACAATACACAGGAAGGGTGAGTCATAGTGGTCTGAAGAAATCTAGGGTTCAGGCATTCAAACTTTCAAGAATTAGTCAACAATATCAAGAACAGTCACCTGTTTTTCTTAAAATAAATCTTTGTAGTACATGGCTGTATTTTCTTATTAGCATTTTGATTGTCACATGGCGTCTATGAATATTTATGAAACATGGACCCACCAGTCTCCCCAGAGGCCACCTGGAGCTGGGCTGCTGCTTCTGTGACCTCTAGGTGCCGCTACTTTAAGCTCACACTTGGTGCCCACCCTCTCTGCTGAATCTTCATGAGTAAAAATAGATGGATGATGAAATTATATGAAAATACGATTTTCAAGTTTTCCTTAGTCTGAATATATTATGAGAATGATAATGTTCAGTGCAAATACACATGAGACTTATCCGGAAGCCTCAGCCAATGAGAATTGCTGTTTTCTTGGTTTCTCTTAATTTTGCTGAAAACCATATTCACTAATGGGGTGTACTCCTGCTGGTTTCTTGCATGCTGGTACACCCGTTCTGAGAGATCAAAGGCATTTCCCCTATTATAATATATAGCTTGGTATTTTAGCATTCTCTTTGAAATATCCCCAAGCCCAGCAAGTTCTTTAAATGGCCTGGATGCGTATTTCCCGGTGACACAGCCTACATGTCTCTGTGACCCTCCACACCTTCCCCTTCTCTATGGACACAGTGGGGCTGACTCCTTGAAGGAGTCCACGTGGTGCTGAGTTCTCAACAGCAGCCCCCTTCCCCCCCCCAGGATGGCCCCTCATCACTGGCTGGATTCCCGGAACCTTTGAAAGTGTTCACAACTGGAAAACTTTCTGAGACAGACAAGAAAGAAATCTGGTACCATTTAGAAACCAAAGCTTCTTAGGTATGAGAATGTGTGTGTGTGTGTGTGTGTGTGTGTGTGTGTGTGTGTGTGTGTGTGTGTGTTTCATGTTTCTGGGACCTCACACATGCTAGACAAATACTCTTGCACTGTGATATATCCCAAGACCACATTTTACTTTTTGAATGTTTTGATTATTTTATGTATTGATTTGAGAGCAAATGGAGAGAGAGGGAGAGAGAATACGAGTAAGGGCACACCAGGGCTGTCTGCCACTACAAACAAACTCCAGATGCATGTGCCACTTTGCATCTGGATTCACATGGGTACTGGCAATCAAACCCAGGCCATCAGACTTTGCAAGCAAGTGCCTTAATTGCTGAGCCATCTCCCCAGCCTCACATTTTACTTTTCACTTTAAGACCACTTCTCACGACGTTATACAGGCCATGAAGAAGTGACAGTGGAGTGCCCAGCACTGAATGAGACATCTCTATCACACCTCCAAGGCTCAGGAGAGGCGGTGGAAAGAACGCAAGGGCCAGAGTGGAAAGGAGGTCTTTGGAATGCTGTCTTCCAGATACAACTGGAAGCTGCACTTATGATCTCACAAGAGCTCTTGCTACCTGAAAAAGACTTGTAGACCATGAGGACAAAAGTACGACCTCAAAATCAAAGAGGGACTGATTTGAAGGAAGCAGGTGTTCACTGGAGAGGGGTATAGAGGAAGCAGGACAAACGAGGGTGCCATAGAGATTGTGATCAGGGTACATTTGTTTATGTTTAGAGATTGTCAATAAAAAGATTTTAAAATGTTACCCAGGCTGGCTTTGAACTTGCCACCCTCTGCCTAAGCCTCCCAAGGAGCTGTATCGTGGCCATGTGACACCACTCCTTACTCTGGCTCCAGCAGTGACTATTACTTTTCTCTTTTTCTTAGAGACCAGGGATTGTTGATAATTGTCAAGTGCTTTTATTTCTTAGGTGAAGGAAAATTATGCAAATTATGCATAGCTAGAAACATGGGGCTGGGAAATGATCTCTGGATAACAACTTGTTTTACTTAGTGATGTGCACAACGCGTTGTCGTTAGGGAATCTACGAAAAACTGTAAAGTAATTGCTTAGAAAAAAAACTGTGTCATTTCAAAAATCAAAATGTTATCTATTTTAAATACTTGAGACCAAGAATGTCTGCTTTAAACTATTTAAGTTAACTGTTCTCAGTTATGAAAAATTCAAGTAGTTTTCTATTTGCAAATATCACTTTGAATTCTTTGGGAAACTCTACTTTTCATGACAGTACAAGTCCCAAACATTTCACTGAGATTATTGAATTGGCAAACTATAGGAAGGATGTGGTACAGATCCTCTGCTGCTGCCTAAGGCAGCAATTACATATTTGTACATGAAAACACACCATGTGTGCATGCATGTGTGTCTGTTCCTGAAACACACAAGTGTGGTGGTTATAATTAGATGACTCCCATAAACTCATGTGTTTTCAATGTGTGGTCCCAGCTGGTGGAGGCGGAGCCTTGCTGGAGGGGGTGTGTTGTTGTGGGGTGGGCTTAGGCATGTTATAGCCAGCTCCTCCTTTGGAGAAGTTTGGCTCACTCTCTTGCTGTTATTCTTCACCTTTGTGGCAGAGGAGATGCCCGGCATTTGCTCATGATCTCTTTCCCTGCCATCATGGAGCCCTCAAGACTATAAGCACAAATCAGCCTGTCCTTCCCTTGGCTGCTTTTGGTTGGGGCTTTGTGCAACAAGAAAGCGATTATGGCACATAAACCAGAAATAACACTAGCACTTCATAACCATCCATCCCAGATCAACACTCCAATACATTTTCTTCTTCCTTCATCAGAGCCGATTTCTGACTTTCTCACTGTAAGTGTCCAACTATGTGAGCTCTCAGGGTAGGGGTGCTCGAGTTTTTGCATTCACAATAGGCAGAAAATACAAGAGAACAATAGAAACGGAATTGAAATGAGAACAATCAACACAAAACTAAGAAATCAATATCAAATTTAAATCTAAAATTGTACATCTATTTCTCCTTACAATAAATATTCTTCTTTCCTTACCTTCAAAATCACAGTAATCTTGGGACCTTTGATATTTCTTATTCAGCTTTCTTTAAATATTTTTACTACAATGCAAAGAGTGCATTAGGAGAATTTTGTTGCTTCTAATAGTTATTTTTATGTGGGAGAATTTATCTGTTTCATTTGTATTTGTACATTTTCCCCCTTTAAAATGCCAAGAAGAGTTTATGAGGTTTCTCAAAAAAATTGGTAAATTTACATGCACCATAAATATGATTTTCTTAAAATTTTTTAAATTTTTATTTGTAAGGAGAGAGAGAGAGAGAGAGAGAGAGAGGGAGAGGGAGAACATGCCACACCAGAGCTTCTTGCCAGTGCAAAGAATCCCAAATGCATGTGCCACTTTGTGCATCTGGCTTTACAGGGGTGCTGGGCAATCAAACTCAGGCTGTTGGGCTTTGCAAGCAAGTACCTTAATTGTTGAGCGATTTCTCCAGCCCCAACTTTAGTTGTTGAAGCTGGAGATGTTGGGATTTATGAGTAGCACATTGACTCAGCTTTCAATCAGCTAATCATCAAGGCAGAAGGTGTCATCAGGACAACACACATGACTCTAGTCAGAATGCAAAGGCCCATCTAACCAGGCTTCTGTCTGGCCCCAAGTTCCCATGGAAGCACCAGAACAGGCCATGCATGGTTCCTCTGGGATGTCCATATCAGGATTGAAATAAAGAGGATGAGGGGCTGAAGAGATGGCTCAGCAGTTAAAGCACTTGCCTAAAAAGCCTAAGAATCCAGGTTCAATTCCCCAGTACCCAAGTAAAGCCAGATGCACAAAATGGTGCATGCAGTGACTAGAGGCCCTGGCATGCCCATTCTCTCTCTCTCTCTCTCTCTCTCTCTCTCTCTCTCTCTCTCTCTCTCTCTCTCTCTCTCTCTCTCTCTCTCTCTCTCTCTGCACTCTGCTTGCAAATGAAAAAACGGGTTGATTTCAGTCACAACAATGCAGCATGTTCCAAGCATGTGAGTTTGCACATGAGGTGTGCTCTGTTTCCAATCGCTTCCTTAGTGTGTCTGGGGAAGTGACGGGCAGAGTAGCTATTTGTTCCTCTTAAATTATTAAGAAAAAAAGATCAGTGCATTTTGGGAGGAAAATCAACACTTGCTATGTGTTTCTGAATGCAGTTCTAAGAAACTGCACAAGACTCGAATGAATGGTATGTCCGCTGCACAGCTAAGGCTATAGATTCACCAGAGGCTATTTGTTTTGACAATAATGAGTGTAGGGCTCACAGAGGGACCACCGGTCCTAACTAGGAGGGTTGGCTTGTGGATGCAACCAGAGTGGGAAAGCCTAGTAAACTGGAAGAGTAATCATACTCATCCTTTTATTATGCATGGTTTTTATGTTAAAATAAGCTACCCTTATTGTTGAAAAGCCATTGTTGAAAAGAGATAAAACTATTGTGAGGTTGGGAATATTAAGCTGGTAATTGAAATAATTAAAATAATAGAGAAACTTATTGGTGTAACAAAAGAAACAAATATGTTTCCATGCACTTTTTTCTCTGTTATTTTGTGTATTTTGGAGTGATGGAAAGGGAATATATATATTTGGATGATTTGAGTTTAAATGAAATCAAAGGTATATGAGTAAGGAAATAGTAATAAGTCACATGTGTGTAAGTACAGAATTTCATGGTGGAGATCTGTTTTCTTTCTTTAAATGCTTAAACAGCTTCACAATATAAATTCTAGTATGCATAAAGTTCACTTCAGAGCATATTCCAGTGGAGTATCTCTAGGAGAAGTACAAAGCTGTGGTTTGATCCACAGATCTCAGAAGGCTGGACATGGAGCAGGTCTGGATGTCTGGATATAATTTTTTTCATAATTCTAGCATCCTGGAATGGCATCTCTTTGTAGGCTTGTGAGGAAACAGCTCATGGTGTAAAATTTGTGCAGATGCCATTACTATTCAAATGGGTAATTCTCATGGTAGAACCACAATTATCAACTTCAAGTGTTTGTAATTTTCCAGGATTTAGGTCTGATGTCGGAATTATCAAAGTTTACACCTTCATTATCTGTGTACTCCTAATTTCTGAATCATTGATCTATTGTTTTCACAGTAAGGGATGGGTTATTGCTTTCATCTATTATATATAAAATTAATAGTGACCGAAGGGCAAATAAGATAACA
>PVHP010054063.1:0-10576 GCA_004024765.1 Zapus hudsonius | reverse complement strand
GGCTGCATCAGTGGTTGCCCTCCCCTCCCAGGCTAGGAGCTCAGGCCCATCCAAGACCTTCGGGCGCCTGCTTCAGGATTCCAGCCTGGATCCGTCCCCAGTTCCTCCCTGCCATCTTCTGAGATCCCTGGGCTCTCGCAGCCTCTCCCGAGACAAAGTAAGTAGCCTTTTACAGTCCACAGCCAAGGTGAGGTGAAAGCCACCCTGGCCTTTGGGAGAGTTCACCTGTGCTCCTACTGTGCGTGCCGTCTGACTGGGGACTCCAGGTGCTCCTTATATCCCCAGCGCATCTTACCAGTTGCTCAGAGTGGTCATACATTCACTGAAAGATGCTTCATCATGAAGAACCTCCCCCATCCGTCTTCATGGAAATGGGGACCTGTGTGTTTGTTTACTCTGGCCGACCCTCATCTCCTGGTGGGTCCCAGAGCACTTGTGTGACAAGGTGACCTCATGCAGGGCCCAAGTCCTGACAACTGACCAGAGGGTGGAGCTCACACAGTACTTCGGGAGCAGCTACGGGGTGTGTGTGTGTGTGTGTGTGTGTGTGTGTGTGTGTGTGTGTGTGTGTGCCTCAGACGACCAGACTGGAAGAAGGTGAGACAGAGAGAGGCTGGAGGCTGCGGGAAGAGGGTGGGTGTCGAGCGACAAGAATGAGGGGGAGACGAAGGTTGGCTAGAGCTGACAGGAGCAAAGGTAGGAATATTGTCCTGGTGACAGACGCCTGTCCCTTGGCCTCTGTCAGATTGCTCCTATCGGGATGAAGAAGGGGATGGTGAATCTTGCTTAGTCCGCAGCCTCCTCAAATTTCTCGGATTGGGGCCTCCCCGACTTTGTTTAAACACAGAGCAGAGTCAAGTCTTGGCAAAACCCACGGCTGTTTGATGGATGGATAAACAAATGAGTGAAGGAATGAATGGGGTGAAGGGGAGTGGGAGCCCAGGTCTCATGGGTCTCCCTTCACATAAGAGCTGAGCTGAGGGGTACGTTCGTCTCACCCTTAGAGGGAACTGCAGTGGGGGAGACTGAGGGCCTCTCAACTCTACCCCACCCCCTGGTCATGGTGGAGGACCACTGGGTGGATCCATGCATTCCTTGGTGTGTGTAATTATTCCTGTTGCAGTTCAGGGACTCTGCCTGGCATTTGCTTGACCCCGGGCGGTCACCCTTGCCCGGCCCGAGTAAACGCCTAACAAATGCTATTGACCGACATGAGTGGAACAGAGGGAGATTGAGGGGGTGCAGCACGGGCAGAGGCCTCACACAGGGAGGGTGACCCCCTAAGGACCAGTTGCTTGACTGTGTGCGGTGTGGTTGGATAAGACTGTGTCCAGAGTTCCTAGGACTGGGGACATTCTGGATACACAGCTCCTTCCAGCTCCCAGCTCTGCCTGTTGGCTGCAGTGACCCTGCAAGCAGTGTGTGTGAGACGCCTCTTCTTCCTCTCATTAGTGATGGCGAGCTGTTTGTGACCTCCAGCACGTGCGGCGGACTTCACTGATTAATGAGATTTGGTGCTGGGATTTCTTCTGATCATCTATTTTTTCCTGCATAAATCCTCTGAATGACATGTAGATAAATTCTTAAAATTATGAGCATTCCCTCGAGACAGGGTTTCATCATCTAGCCTATTTAATTTATTAGTTACAATTATAACTCAAAATGGCACCAACTTCAGTATAATCAAAAACTACGTTTCAATTATTCATTGAGCCTTTAATTAAGAAGCCCCACTAAATTAATAAACGCTTCAGGACGGATGTAATGAAAAAGCCTCTTGGAAAGTCTTGACCAACTTTTCTTCGTTGCAAGCATTAAGTTTCCGTCTCCAAAGAACTGCAAGGCCACCGCCACTTCACCAAGGGAGGATCCAGACAGCCAGGGGCAGGCATGCCTCCCTCCTGAAGGCTAGGAAAGGATTTCAGATCACTTCTCTGCCAGGACCAGGGTGCAGTGGGCGGAGCTGGGCTGCACAGGGTGGGGGACATGCAGGGAGGAGGGTTCAGTGGGTGGATCTGGGCTGCACAGGGCAGGGGCTGCAGGGGAGCCGGGATTCAGGGACAGGGCGCTGTCCTTGGTGCTGACACGACCAGGGCGCTGTCCTTGGTGCTGACACGACCAGGCCCTCTCAGAACAAGGCTCTGCCAGCAAGCCGTGTCCACAGGAAAGGGCCCTTCTGCTGGGAGGCATGCCTCCTACCAGTGTTAGTTTTCCTATCACTCAGTCTCAAACTGGCAAAGTGGTTGGCTCCAGGGGATGGGATGCCTCCCTGGCAGCACTGCGTCCCGGGGCTCAGCGGCCCCTCCATGTCCCCGGAGGACCCGTGTCCAGTCCCTCCCTTCTGGCCCACCACATCAGCAGCCCTGATCCCAGCTAGACAGACCTTCTCCACCACTGCTACAAGCCCTGTCCCTGCTGGGGGTCACGTGTGCGTGAACAGGCCAGCCGGGCCGAGGGCTGCCATCAGTGTGGAGTAAACAAAGACTGTAGTTAGGGGACCCGGGGGTCTGTGAATGCTTGGACTCAGGAGCATCTGAGTGCTGCAGCTCCATTGGGTGTGACCTCACTCAGGTCAGGCCAGCTGTGGAGGGGCTTTTCTTCTCTGGCCCCTCACAAATCCTGGGAGAGGCTCAGGGGTCTGCTGCCTTCAGGACCTACCAGTCCCTGTTTGAGGTGACATGGGAACCCAAGTCAGTGGCAGGGGCGGGGTACACGAGCAGAACTGAATCCCCAGAAAGATGCTGGCAGGATCGTTTTCAAGACTTTATCAAGAGATCTTGAAAAATTGAAGAACAAAGAATTTATGTGCGATTAATTCCTTGTACTGTAGTGCTTGTCAGAATATTACTGAGCCCATAGCATCCAGTTAATAAAGCATCTCTGTGTAACGTTGCTCACTTTATCATCCTGAGCTTAGGGATTCCAGGGCCAGCCCACTATGTTCAATTATTTATTAATAAAACACAGACAAGAAATGAGACAATACAAGCAGCATTTACCATCCAAGAGGAATTGGAAAGTGTGCCACCCTAGATCTCTGCCCAGGAAAATAGACTGGCAGGCGGTCTTTCTGGGGTCTTGTTTGAACTCCATCAAGGGATCGGAAGGAACCGGTGTCCTGGGTTTCATCTGCACCTGTTGATGTTTTCTGACCTCTGGGCTCCCTGAGACTCATGTCCAGGCTTCTCTTTACATGTCAGGAAGAGAACTGGGCAGACGGAGGGACCAGACCAGAGACTACAAGACAACGGTCCCTCTCCCTTCGTCCCAGGCACTCCAGGTCTTTACCTCTCCCCACCCCCCCACACAACCACAGACATACACGCATATAGAGACATATATACAGACATACTCACAGAGGTACAGACTCATAGACACAGAGATAAACACAGAGATACAGACATATATAAATACTCAGATACATATACACATAGACACACACATACACACACACAGAGGCACATACACACACCTGTTCTTGATGGTTCCCACATTTCTGGGGAGAATCTCAGAACCCCAAGCTGGGCAGTTGATCTGCCCTTGAATGTCCTTTAAGAAGCGACGTGTGGAGTTGTTCTTCTATAGGGCAGTGTGTGTGGCCATGATGGTTAAGAACAATTGCTGACAACACAAGTTTTCCCACCATTCCCCCTGAGAAGTGACTTCTGGTGTGCTCTGTGATTCTAGATTTCATGTGGGGCCTTGAAGAGCACTCACTTCCAGCAATCTAGGGTGCTCCCCAAGCTGTGGCCCACCCAGAGGGTTGGGTGCCCTTGAGCAGATGAGCCCCTAATCCCATGTCAGGGCTGCTGGACCACTGCCACCGTCACACCTTAAGCTTTTACTTTTAGTATGTGGCTCGATTTGTTCACCTTTCCATGTCTGAGCCGGTTCCCTGGACTCCACCTTTCACTCCTCCTCTCAGCCTGCATTCTTCCTCGATCGCAGTCCGTTTCCAGAAGAGTGTGGTGGGAGCTGAAGGAGACGTGGCTCCCTCCATCCAGCCCTGCACAAGCCATGAGAGGCGTGAGGGGCAAGGTGTGAGCTGTTCATTCCTCCCTTCCTTCCAAAATAATTTTATTTTCCTGTAACCACCTTCTCTCCCCTCTCATTTTAATTCAGTAGCATAATTTTAATGTCAAATTATGTTCACTGGCTGCTGGTTATTTTCCATACAGACAGGACACTTCGGGACAGCCATGGAAATGCATTGGGTTGTTCTTTTATTCCTCAGCTTGTATAACTTTGCACTAGAAAAAAATTTTTAAAGGCAGACAGAATAGTACAAATGCCACTGTCTACCCCAAATTGAAAACCCCTACAACATTCACCAGAATTTCATCATGTATTTATTCAGATTTTTGTTATATTTTAAAGTGCTGTGGACATTGTGTCATTTCAACTATGGACACTTTATCATGTCTCTTCACTTAGAAAGACACACAGAAAAAAATCTATATACATATGTATGCTGTATATACGTTTGTATGTATGTTTGTATGTATCTATCATCTGTCTGCCACCTGACGTTTGTGTATCTACTGATCTTTGCATCTGCCATCTATCTTTCTCCCTATCATTTTCTCTTCATTTCTTTCCACACACACTAGAGACAGAGCTGCTCTCGTGGACATCTTGTCCCCACCATGTCAGACTGGACTTTCAAACTGTGAACCAGAATAACCCATTCCTCCCTTAAGGAGCTTGTGTCAGGGATATTTGTTGAAGCAGCCAGTCCATATGGTGGCAACGTTCATGCCACCAGCCTTGTCCTGCCGGGAAGCATCAAGGAAAACACAAGCAGCACCATCTACTTCAGACGCGGATGCCAGCAAGAGTCCCCCAGCTTCTGTGTTCCTTGTCAAGAAACAGCAGGAAGAGAGCTGGGGCCCATCTAACCCTACCAACCGACCGTAGGCCGATAGCTGAGATCCTGGCAAGAGAGGAACCACCACAGTCATATCGTGGAGGATCCAAATGGAACCCCACAGAGAATGACGGGATGGACAAGGGACTCACAGCCACAGCCATTCAATCAACACAGGATAAGCCAGTGAGACAGAAACCAATGATTTTTGACACAAAGACCCCTAAGCTCACAACCTTAAAGCAGCCTTAATACTCATCCACCATGACTCAGGGAACTGAGCGGAAGAGGGAAGGAAAGATCGTGAGAGCCACGGTGGGGGAGAATAGCAGAGGCATGGCCCCCCTCAGTGACAACATACTAGGGCCAGGAGAACCCGGCTGAATACTGGGCTATCCATGGTCCCCTGTCACAAGGACTGATCCAGACGACCCATGGAGGAGGATATCCAACTGGTTGGGGAAGGGGGAGGGGGAGCATCGGGGATAACAACTCATTGTTTGCCCACTGAATAATGTAACTGATTATGGACAATAAAAAAAAAACAGCAGGAAACTAAAACAAATAAACTATTTAAACAAATAACTATTATTCCAATGTCTTTTTAAATCAATATATAAAGTAGGCACAGAAATATTAGTCTGCAAACTTGTATTGATAAGCTTATAGACACACCCTTTCCTAAACATTTGGGGATGATGACTTCGGGACAGATGCCAGTATTGGAAAGGGGTGGTGACAGTGAGTGAGTCAGATCACCTCATGTCGTATCATAGTGCCTATGATATTACAGGCGGGAAGAAGATAAAAGTGTATAAATACAGAATATTTTCTGTTAGTTTCCTACAAACTACAAATGCATTGTATACCCTGGAACCCCATGAAACACCGGGAGAAACAAAACCCAAAATAGTTAAAAGAAAAATCTAAATTCTGTAAGGTGAACATTTGATGAACAACATTCTTCCCACAGGGAAATTAAGCTTATTAATAGAAAAACGCAAATGAGGCTGGGGGATGAGGGCACGACAGTTGGTAGTTTCCCCAAAACATTCCTCATTTCCTTCCTTCCTTCCTCCCTCCCTCCCTCCCTTCCTTCCTTCTTTCCTTCCTTCCTTCCTTTCTTTTTTTTTTTTTTTGAGGTAGGGTCTCACTCTAGCCCAGACTGAATTGGAACTCACCCTGTAGCTCCAGGAGGGCCTTGAACTCACAGATACCATCTTCCTCGTTTTCTTATTGGTCACATTGAAAAGGAAGAGAATGTCATCACACTCTAGTAACTTAGAGAACTGCTGGGCCTGGAGACACAGCCCAAGCCGGCCCCTCAGACTTCAGCTTATGAGGATAAGAGGGTCCCTGTGAGGTCTGGCATTGGAACCCGGTCCCCCTGCTGACATCTTGGTTCAGCTTTGGGGCTTCCTGGGTTCCAGGTCTCCCCCCTGGTCATCTAAGCTGGTGTCCTCAGGGCCAGAATGCAGAGGGGGACCGTCTCCTCATAAGGAGGTCTGTCTCCGCAGCATGCTAAAAGTCCAGCTCTGACCACATTCAGGAGATGCGATCACTCTTTCTACCACCTTGGGCTGTGCCTCCACTGTGCTGGGCAGAGGACCCTGGGATTGGCAGACCACCAACCAGGTAGACAGCAGAGGAGACAGTAGGGGACACACGTGCCCCTCCCATATGCCAGTGACCTGCTGGGGTTGAACACATGAAGCTCCAGCTCTTAGGCGTTACAGGAAAGCTCCCTCTCAGGGAAAAACAAAATCCAAATCTTTCAATGCCTCAGCGTTTAAGACCAAAGACAGTCGGTTGAACTAAGTATTAGGTAGACGAAGATGGAAACGATTAACCAAGCAAAAGTCAAGAAATTAGGGTTCCTGAGTAAATCAAAGTGAAGGCGGAAAGTAGCAGGTTGGAAGAGACGTATCCAGGAGACTTTATAAATAAATTAAATAGCTATTTCTTTTAATACACTAATAAAATAGATAAATGTCTAGCAAATCTAACGAAGCAAAAAAGTAAGAGTAAGACCATATACATTTTATAGATTTTAAAAGGGTTGTAGCCATGTAACGTGGCATTCAATAGAGATTTCTTAGGATTAATGGCCCAGTACTTTAACACAGACTTCTCCCTGCAACTATCCCATTACAGGTTTGAAATGCAGATGAAGTGGGTGTCAGAAAGGGGGAAAAAAAAACCAAATTACCAATATCGACTCTGAAGGACGTGTTCACAGCACACTTGTAAGAGAGCTTAGCACAAGATAAGCTTACAGAAATCAATAGTTTTGCTTACACAAGAAATAAATACGTGGAAAGGGACACGAGGGGAAATAGTTTGTGTACAATGTTGGCAGAAACTATAGAATTCAAAGGAATCCTCTTTACCGTGAAGGCTCAATCCTGCCTGGGAGGCCTCATCAGAGGGTGCCAAGAACACAGAGCCAGGAGCGGCTTGCCCCTCAGGGAACAGGTCGGACTCCGCTTCTCCCATCCCACCCTGCGCATGAAAGAACACAGGGACTGCCTGGCATCTTGTTTAATGGCCCGAAAGAGCGCGTGGACAGGATTCCCAAGGAGAGGCAGAGAAACAGAAAGACAGTAACTATAACAGAGCCCATGCCCAGGGAAGCTCTTCCATGCTCGGGAATCAAACCATCAATCAGCCCATGGCGGAAATAGCGAAGGAGACCTTGGCATCTGGCCTAGGAGGTGTCTGTGTACGGTGGTGGCAGAGAGTGGAGAACCCCAGCCCTATCCTTCCCTTCTCTCCTGCGATTTCTTTTCTTTTTCTCCCCATCTAGCTCTCCCCTTCCCAAGTGCTCCCTCCCTCCCTGCATCCTTCCCTCCCTCCCTCTCTCTTGCAGAAAGATCTCACCGTATTCCCCATCTCAGCCTCCCAAGCGCCAAGATGACAGGCATGAACCACCGTGCCCTCCTTCAAGAACCACAACACATCAGTGCCCTCAGCACAGTGGTCCTGATCTAGATGGAAGGACACATCAGTGCCCTCGGTGGTCCCTGGTTCGGATGGAGGGGATGCATCACACCTGACAGAAACACGGTCCCAGATGGGGCATCAGCTTCCACGACAACCGTCCTCATAATGACAGTCACCCCCGGAGCCCATCCTGGAGGCTCCTATGTAATCTTCAAATGAGGAAGTAATTCTCAGCGAAGAATTTAGAAGCCATAAAAGAAAGCCATTTGCGTCCAAATAGAAATTAAACTATTTTGATGGCCAATATGAAAGCGATGTATTGGTGATTGCTCTCAGCGCAGATGACAGATGTGTGATTATTATTTATCATATCAAAAAACACATAGTGTTGTTAAAAAGTTGGCAGCGGACGAGACTCACAACCTAACAAATGCAACACTCAAGGACTCAGAGATTTTCAAATGAAAGAAACGGCATGTTTTATGCTTCCATAACTAATGGGAACAAGAGGAACCAGAACACCTGCCAGCAAGGGAAAGGTCACTCATCTGTAGCATGCACGTGAACCCAGGTCGTCAGAGTGTTTCGGGAAGCCATCCGACAAGTGTGCATCCCCTTCGCTGATCCTTGACACCAGAAACCCCTTCTCTTTTGTGGCACGCAGGGGACACGCAAGCGAGTGTCCAATTGTATGCAGCACCCCACACTTGGATCCATCTATGCAAAGCAAATGCCAATGAAGCCACGACATGACGGGCCTGTGGAGACGGCTCAGTCAGCCACGCATTTACCTCATAACATGAGGACCTGAATTAGATCCCAGAACTCATGTTGGGCACGGTGGGTGGTACCTGGAATCTCAGCACCAGAGGTGGAGACAGGAGGATGCCTGCTTAGGGCTTGCTGGTCAGCCAGTCTAGATAAGCCGAAGAGAGACCTTCTCAAGAAGAGGTGGACGACCTTACCTGAGGTTGTCCTCTGGCCTCTACACACACACACACACACACACACACACACACAAATGACATGATGCGTTTGTATGTTTGATGCAGGTGTTTTGAGGTGGCACCTGACATCCCTTCTCTGAGCTCCCTGTGGCCGCTTCCTGCTGCTGGGTTCCTGGTTTCCAGCTCCTGTTCATCGCTCACTCCTGCCGTCTGGGAGGAACGGGGCTTTCTCCCATAGACTCTCTGCTGCAGCCCCTTCCTGGCCTGGCTGCCGAGGCCCCTCCCTCAGCCCCTCTTCTGCCCTCTCAGCTCGGCACTGGCTGGTTCTCTTTTGTTCCCTTCTTGAGTTTAGAAAATTTCCTTTGTCAAATATTTTCATCTGCCTTCTTTTGTTCCTGCAAGAAGACAGAAATAAAGAGAAGATGGTCCCCGAGGGGACTCGACTGGTGGTCCCTGAGGGGACTCAGTTGTTTTCCATGCTGGTGCTCTGCAAGGCAGTACCCACTGGAGATGGACTGTGGTCCCTTAGTGGCCGGTCCTGTTGTGTGTGTGGTGTGTGTGCCCACGTGCTGTATGTGTGTGTGCATGTGTCTGGGTGTGTGAGCATGTTGCATGTGTTGCATGTGTGTGTGCATGTGTATGGGTGTGTGCACATGTGTTTGCACGTGCATTGCATATGTGTGCATGTGTTGTGTGTGCATACACATGTGCACGTGTTGCATGTGTGTGTATGTGTGTGGGCTGCGCATATGGAGGCAGAGGCCAGTGTCGGGTGTCTTCCTTGATTACTCTCCACCTTATTTATGGAGACCAAGTCTCCCATGTGACCGCAGGGCTCACAGATTCAGCAATCTAGTTCGCCAGTAGCCGTCTCTGCCTCCTGAGGCAGGGGTTACAGGCGGGCATCGCCATGGCTGCCCAGCATTTATGTGGATGTTGGAATCTGAACTCAGGCCCTCACACTTGTGTGGCAAATGCCACCTCCCCAGCCCAGCTCTTGCTCCTTTATGAGGCATCTACCCTGTGAGGTAGGTGGTTTACTGTGTGTGTGTTTGGTGTGTGTGTGGTGAGCATGGGGCATGTAGACTGCGTGTCTGTGAGTACATAGATGCATGTGTGCGCTGGCCCCTGTCTCACTTGGTCATGTGAAATGAGTGTCCGTGTTATTGCATCACAGTCTGGAATCTAGGCTGGGCCACCAACAAGGCATGATCTCTCTACAGACCACAGCTGTTCTGGCTGTGTGTGTGGCTGTGGGCCTGGCCTCTGGGGACGGAGTGCCCTGGCTGATTTGGTGCTATGGCCATCAGGCCCTGGAGTGCTGGAGGGAGTGACAGGGGCTTGTGTCCAAGTTTCTCTCAGTGAACTAGCTGGCCACCTATAGAGACCACTCCCTTCCTATAGGCCGAACACCTCCATGTGCCCCATGCAAGTTGGTATGCTGAAATGGTTGGTCCGTGTGCAAATATGTGTATGTGCATGTGGAGAAGTGTGTAAACATGTGTGTGCACATGGAGGTCAGGAGTGTGTGAACATGTGTGTGTGTAAATGGAGGTCAGGAGTGTGTAAACACGTGTGTGCACGTGGAGGTCAGGAGTGTGTAAACGTGTGTATATAAACACATGTGTGTGCAAACGGAGGTCAGGAGTGTGTAAACACGTGTGTATAAACACATGTGTGTGCACGTGGAGGACAGGAGTGTGTAAACATGTGTGTATAAACACATGTGTGTGCAAATGGAGGTCAGGAGTGTGTAAACATGTGTGTGTATAAACACATGTGTGTGCACGTGGAGGACAGGAGTGTGTAAACATGTGTG
>PVHP010054062.1:0-10566 GCA_004024765.1 Zapus hudsonius | reverse complement strand
ATCCCATATAATCTTTTTTTAAAATAAAATTTAATTAAAACAAAATAAAATACCATACACAATAGCCAGTAGTGAATGTTCATACTTATAACCTCAGCCCTTGGGAAGTAGAGTCAAAGGGATCTGAAATTCAAGACCTTGTAAGACCTTGTTTCAAAAAGCTCAAGCTATAGCAATAAGACAAAATAAAAACAAACATGCAAAGGTGTGTCTGAGGAACTCTGGAGAACATGAGAGGATACTTTCTCTTAATCCAAGATACAGGTCTTTCCCATGTGACTCTACCATTTGCCAATCGTTTTGGCCTATTTTCCATTTAGCCCATGTTGAGGAAAGGGCTCATGTGTTATTCAGCAGACCACTTACTCATTCAAAACAGCCACCTAGAAGAATGACACTAGTTCTGCTCACATTCTCTTGGCTAGACCTTAATTGCATTGTCACTCCTAACTGTAGGGACAGCCAGACAATGCAGCTTAGCACCCAATGGAAGTCAAAACGGATTTTGATGATCTTATCCTGCACTTTGTCTCTCTGGCTCTGTGAAATTTGAGCAAGGCATTTCATATCTTCTGTCTAACACTCACTTTTATTATATGTATGATAGAGCATTTAATACTATTTTGAAGGCTGTGAACATTAGATGAACTAATCAAGGGAAATCTTCCTATATTTTTCTTGTATAATATAAATATTCAATAAACATTTGCTGTCATTTAAAAATATTATCCTATTGAGGCTGGAGAGATGGTTAAGACACTTGCCTGCAAAGCCTAGCCACCTAGGTTCAACTATTTCACAATATCCATGTAAAGCCAGATGCTCAAAGTGGCTGGCACATGCATCTGGAGCTCAATTGCAGTGTCTTGAGACCCTGGTATATCCATTCTCTCTCTCTCTCTCTCTCTCTCTCTCTCTCTCTCTCTCTCTCTCTCTCTCTCTCTCTCACACACACACACACACACATTGCTTGCAAAAAATAAATAAAAATATTAAAATATTATATTTTGATAGGAGTCATGTTCTTTGTTGAGAGAAGTTAACACTACCTGAGTGATAAAAGCATTCTCATAAGAACTCAGTGTCTCAAAAATATCTAATAAAAGTATCAAGGCAAATAAAACATAACAAACATCACTTGACATCTAATCCTTAAATGGAAATTATGGTGATCTTTTTTGACAGATTCAAATCTGAGCTTCTCAAGAGTTTTTGGAGTGAGAAAAATGGATCCAAATGTTATTCTTCATAAAGTGCTTGTCACTAGGCCTAATTTCTCCAGGCATCACTAAATGTGAGTTAATTAGCACCCCAATATCTGTTTCATACCTGGCTACTGGAAAAAAAAAAACAAGGCACAGCACCAACTTGTAACCAAACCATGCCAACCATAGTTCATCCTAATTTCTCAGAATACAGTATGATACATTTGAAAGATATAAAATGTAGAAGCACCATCCCTGGCGATTTCCACTAGATGTTAATGTTCACATGACTTTGGTCAGGAACCGTTCTTGGCTCTTGGAAACCTTTTGTCTGTTCATTTTTCTGCCACTTTCTTTTGATATTCTTCCTTCTCATGTAATCGGCCACTAGCTCTTCATGCCATAACTAGAATATCTGAAATGTCCTGTGATCAACATCCAGAATTGAAGGCCATGTAGCAAATATTAGAAAAACAAGAAAAGCCTTTAAACTGACTATAAGATATTAACATTTGGCATTAGAATGATGACTTGTCTTCTCTGTCCAGATTTCATATTCTTGCCTGATGTTTATCTCCAGGAGATAGAAGCTTGGATTCTATAGTAAGGGGAGTCTGTGAATATTGAAGTAACTATTGATAATTGATATAGATGTCTCTATGTCTCTATGCTTGTATACATGTCTCACTGTATGCATGACACATAAATACACATATGTCCCTGAGAAACATCAACATGTTTATATATGTATGTCTCAAGTTATGAACTCAGATGAGTAGACAAATGGGAAGGTTTTTAAGAAAGAACATGTACATGAAGTTTAATAAAGTATGGAAAATATATGAGTACATTTTTGATAACCTTAAGCATCCACTATTTTTAGAATAACAAACCCAGAGATGTCCTTGATTGCATACTGTATGAACTGTGCATGGGAGTGGATGGTGCAACATGCTTTCAGTGTCTTCTGAAAGATCACAAAGTGTTCCTAGATTGCATACAGCATGAAAGAAGGAAGACCTAAATCTGTATTCCCAGGGCAACGAATGGCCTTTCAAAAGTGTTTCCATAGACAAGAGACCAGAATCATAAGCAGGAGCTAAGACTGCAGATGAAAGGGTAATTACCCACTAAGGAATATAGCACAGCTCACTGCTAGATAGGGGAGAGCCTCCTGAGAGCTCGGCTCTTGATCTTCCTGTCCGAGGAAAGTGGTCCAGTCTGTACTTGCAGAACTTGTGCTACTGAGCTACCATTCAATCCTTCTCCAACATTGCTTTTACAGGGTTAGTGATGTGAGGGCAAGATACTAAATTTCCAATGTCTCAGTTTCATCACCTCTAAGTTATGAAGGAAAACCCAACCACCTGTCATCATTTCAAGACTCAAACTGCATAACCACCTGAAAGTTCTTCTGAGCCATCTCTCCAGCCGTCTTTGTAAGCAACAAAACTGCACATTAGGTTATTGTGAGTCCTTTGAGGAACTCATCTTTCCCCTCATGATGCATCAAGTGAACTTTGCTATAAAGGTTTAAATACTATCTGCCAACATGACTCAATAATTCTCAATAATTGATCACAACCTTGGTATCTCTTGAAAGCTGGGAAGGGGATGGAGCTAGAAGGGAAATCAGAATAGCTTGCATCCATGAGCTTGAGTCGCTCTGTTACCTGCTAGCAGTGTGGACTTCACAGATTCAGCATGCTGAGTGTCTCCCAAAGGCCCATGGATTAAAGAAGAGCCTCGAGGTGGGAGGTGGTGGGACCTTTAGAAGGCAGGACTCTGGATGGAAGCTTTAGGTAACTGAGGGCATGCTAGCTAAGGGAATCGGGTCCTTGGTCCTTTCATGGCTTCCTGTCTGCTTCCTAGATCATGAGGTGAGTGGTATGCTCTACCACACTCTGTTCCTGATGTGCCGCTCTTGCCTTGGGCCCCATAGCACAGGACCAATCAATGAACACTTAATTTTGATTTAATTCTTCATTTAAATAATTAGGTATTTATTTAAATGAGATTACTTTGGGTAAATCAGAGCATGAAAATGTAAAAACATTATTTATGATAGTCATCAGACCTATCATGAAAATCAATTTAAAACTGATGGTTAAGCAGTCAGTCATGCTTGGTACTCCTTCAATACGAATCTTTAATAATAAAGATTAAAATTTTTAATAGATCATAGAGGATACAAAGAAAATAAAACTATGCATCTTACTAAATATTGGCCTTAAAACAAACAAAACAAAACCCTTCCTATTATTTCTCATTTTAAAAAAATGTGGCTTAGCTCCAATGTACTCTGGGATTAAGTTTTCATCACTTTTATCCTATCCTTATGAAAACAAGCAAATGTTTAAAATCAAATGTACCACTTCTGAGAGCCATCTGTGAAAGTTTTGGTAAGAACATAGCTCTGAGTGATAGAATGGAGAGGTCGGGTACTGCACGTACTGTGGTCTTCTTCACTAGTTCATTCCTAGGCCACCACAAAGCATTTTTCAAGCAAGCAATAATCTACGTGACTAGATCTTTGATTAAAAGATTCTGTCAGACAGAATGACTATTGTAGGTAACAGGGAGTCGCCAAAGTGAACACAAATGGCCATTCTCCTTGCACCATTTAATCTTTCTTAAACTCAGACAAATCTTCATTGTAATGTATTTTCAAATGCTGTCTAGTAGGATGATATTAATCAGTGTAAAGGTCTGGAAGCTTGCAAAACAGACATGCTTGGGGAAATGCCAAGAACCCGGAATGGTGTGGGGCCCCTGAGGTGAAAGTAGAGAATGATGAGGTTGGGAAGGTCACCAAAAGCCATTTCTTGCAGGTCTGATGAAATGAATGTTCTGAGGAGGTAGCTATTTAGGAACTTTGACACAGCAGGAAAATGGATGTACATTTTGAAAAGGTTAGTATGATAGTGTTCTCAACTGGGGTTCTTTTGCTCAGAAGGAGTATTCATAAGTGTGTGTGTGTCCAAGTCAATGTCCCCCTGTGGATTTGTGCCCCAATCTTGCCCACTGCAAGTTTGTTATAAGTCATGGCCACAATAGTAGAAGAGAGGGGAGTTCTGCCTTTAAATGGAGAGTATCTGCATATATTATTTGGAATGTTTCAATGTAGTAAACCTTATATGGTGCTAGCAAATGCTTGGATCCAAGGAAGTTAAGGGTACATAAGTTTGTGGGTTGGTTAATATACAGTAAGTAGTGCTTGTCCCCAAACACCAGTAGTTAGTTCTTCCTTTGAGAAAAATTAAATAAGTACATGCGTTCTCAGTGTAGTCATCTTAACACTTCAATTGGTTCTCAACGAGGGGAGGAAAAAATCTCACTCTTTCAAGGTATGAGGTACAAATATACAAATAGTAAATACAGATAGAATGCCTGAAACATTGACATTTCATTGGTGGGAACAATGAATTAAGACAAGTTGAAAGAATTCGTCTAGCCAAATATTGGCACATGTTGTAATGTGCAAAAGGATTGTCCCAGGGGAAGCAAGAACACCAATGAGGTTACTTTTATCAAGTTTCAGAATGGACACATCATAGATTAAAGTGAAAATGCTATTCCTTTTAGTTTTGAATTAGCTTGCATCCGATTTTTGGAGGATTATTTTTGATAGTCACTGAAAATAAGTCATAAAGTTATTAATCATAATGCAAAAAGAGAGAAAATTATATTTATACAATAAGTTCAAATATATATTGTTTATTTTAAATGGTCCCATGTACCTAATTGTACATTTCAAGACATACCTATAATGTATCGTGTTCAGCTCAGGGTGATGTCACACGCTCCATCTCATACATTGGAACATACCTTGTTTATTTCTTTTTGGAACATTCAGGATCTTCGCTATCTCCTTTGGAACATGCGACCAATTGTCAACCACAGACTGTGTGATGGAACATTAAAAGTGATTTCTTATCCACCTGCACTCCTCTACCCTTCAACCATTCACTCTCTCCTTCCCTTCACTCTACCCTTCCCAGGCTCTGGATAAGTTCTCAAAGCTAGTTACATTTGAAATTGTGGCTTGTGTATTAGTAGCAAAACTCATGCTTTCCCATATTTTTATACTTTAACTTCCCCTCACTTCACAGCCATTTTCTTCACAGCTGAAGTTTCTGGTCGAGTGCAAAACAAAGAAATGACTGCTTTGTATTCCTATGTAGAGGAAGCTATAAGATATGCCTTCAAGATATTAGGCACTTTTGCTGAAAAGAAAAGTTTAATTTTTTATTGCATAGCAATAAAATTTAAAGCTTTTCTGGATGGTTGAAAGAAAGCGAGCATAAAACCAAATAGATATTTATCATTTGGGGGCCTAATCTTGAGGTAATATGCCTTCACCATAGAAAGCTTGAAAAATAAAGTATAAAGAATAAAATACATATTCCATATAATTTTAATACAGTTTTAGATATTGATAGTATTTCTTCACAAATATAAATACATATTTCTTCTTTTACAATGTTCTTTACTTTTTAATAATTCTATCATATCGCAATATTTAAGCAGTATATATTTTCTCAAACTTTTCTCTCATTCTATTCATGATTTCATTTCTTTAAACTCAAATAGCCTCAACTTCATATCCCTTGCCTTCTTTTATGAGCACCTCTATCATTCTTCCTTCTCCAACTTCATGACCTTTAACTGTGTGAATTATCTAAGGCTGCCCTTTAAGCCCCATTCTTCCATGGACAAAGCACAGAAAGAAGTCAAAAACATTCCCCGAGTCTTAGTGGACACAATGCAAAACCCTGAATGATTATGGAAATGAGGGCTTATATTTAATACATTGCACAGTCAGATGTGTGTATACATTATAATGACACCAAAATAGACATTTTAAATGGGTTCAGGAACCCTGGTCAGGATTTATGACTTCCCATGGTTTAGAAATAAATAGAAAATTATATTGTTAAAACACTGATCTTTGAAGAATAAAAGGAAGTGAGAGAGACTTCAGCAAGACTGAAGACAGAAAGTGATACCCTGGGTTTCAAAAAGACCAGAAAGTTTTCTTCTTTAAACAATGAACTGCAACCATGACACTAATGCCCAGAAAGTTGACATTTTTTGTAATATTTGCATGCTTTAATGACCATTCCCCTTTCCTAAGGTAATGCCCTGAGATGCTTGCTTTTCCTGTTGGGAGTCTGTTCCTAGAGCAAGGACAAAGTATGTTTGCACCAAAATCAGTTTTGGTAATGCAATGTGTCTATTGGGGCTGCTCGAAGAGCAGGGTGGGACATTGCTTACAGGAGCAGAGAAAACTAGAAAGCTCCTCCCAGCACAGGCTATGACTCAGGAAAGCTGCATCTCTGAAGCTCCCAGCACAACTGCAGGCAGTTCAGCTGGTCTGTCCTCCAAGTAGTTCTTTTCCCTTTATAGACCCTTAGGGCAAGGTCTTCCAACATTTTCTCCAGACTTTCTCCTCGACTTCCTGAGTTTCTGGAGCTTTCTTTCTACCTCTAGGAGGGACTGTTTTAATTGCTGCACAACACTGGTCAAAGTAAGTCCTTAACAGTTTACTGCTCCCATAACCTTGGGGAGTGGTCCTGTGACCTTTAAATTTGAGCTCTCCAAGACTTGACAACTTTTTTTTTCTTTTTTATTGTCCATAATGAGTTACATTGTTTAGTGGGCCAACAATGAGTTGTTATCCCCAATTCCTCATTGCCCCCCTTCCCCATCCCCAGTCAGCTGGATATCCTCCACTGTGGGCCGTCTGTAGCAGTCTTTGTGGTAGGAGACCATTGATAGCCCAGTCTTCAGCTGGGTTCTCCTGACCCAAGTGTGTTGTTACTGAGGGGTGCCAAAGACTTGACATCTTGAATCTCCAGATCCTACCTCTTCTCTACAGGAGGAAATATATCAGTTCAGAGAAAAAGTTGCTATTCAACAGGCAATTGCATAAACACACACACACACACACACACACACACACATTGCTGGCTGTCTTCTTTCTGGGTCCATGGGTTGGTGGTTATAGATTATAATAGGGCTAACCCCTGCCCCCTTCTCCTATGGGGAGCTCTGTGTCACTAAATATATGAGCATATTTCATTTCCCTGGTCCTAGTGACCTGCTGATGTTGACTGTGTGACACAGTTGAGAAAGAGGGCTGGAACTTGCTGAAATCACCGAGAGAGAACAGTGCCACTTTCCACTAAGGGGTGTAGAAGCATTGCAGGTCTTCTGCCTGGGTTTGCAGCCGAGAAAGCAGGGTGCGTGATAGACAATTCCACCCTCATAGACATCCTCAACCTGACCAAGTGTTGACCAGTGACTAACTTTAAATATTAAGAAAATTTGAAAATGCCTCATTTGCTCCTTTTGGGTGTTTCTGATTTCTTTCCATTCTCTATGTTTAAGGTATGAGCTTTTCTTGGTTTCCTTTCTTTACTCCTCAAGATGAGCAGTCTTTCTGGTCTATCACTAGGCTCCATGGAGTTAATGATAATTTCACTACTGCCGACTTCCCAATATTGATTTCTAGTTCTCTAAATCACATATCAATTTCCATGAGCCACTTGGATGCACCAACTAAACAAAGTCTTCAGAATATTTTCTCTTAGCTCAATGGTGACTCTACCTTCTGCAATCTCCATGCCAGTGAATGGAATAACCATCTACTGTTTTCCCTAAGCACTACGTGTAGTGACCTTGTGCCTCACTTGTCCACCCCAAATCCTACCTATGATCAGAGCAGATTAATCATTCTCCAATTTGCCATGCATTATACCTACCTGTGCTCCCTGTGTGTATTCATCTATCCTCCGGCAGGAATCATATTTGTTTTTTTCTTTTGTCTGTTTGGGGACCCAGGGATGTGTATTCCAAACATGCAACCCCGATGAATCTGAACTACTTCATCTAGAAATCATACGGTGGGGAGGGAGGGACATGCAGAGGATAAAATTACTGGATATAAAGCTCATGACATTTAATTTGTATCCCTATCATTTAGAAAAATCAATTAGGAATCATGTTTGATGCATAGTAAGTTATTAAGACATTGAAAAGCACAATGGATCTTCATTCAAGAAATTTACAAATGATACAAGTTTGAGCTTTTAAAATCACTAAATCTGCTGCAGTTTAATTTGACCATATTTCATTAACGTATTTTTTGTATTATATTATCAGTAATACATATTTCTCTCCAGGAAAAAGTGATATGTGAAACACTAAGATATAGGGGAGCATAGAAAGGATGGGTGCTGGTGAACAGGGTGTCTAAAGATGTATATTCAGATAAGGTAGTTTGGATGAATTAATAAATGAGTTTTATTTATTAATTAATTAAACAAATAAAATTAAAATCTACTTGTTTTTTTTCACTCACAATTGCTATATTTTAAGTACTCAATAGACACATATAGAAGTATTCACTATTTTGCTTAGGAAATAAAACATGAATTTTTTTTAATCTCCCCATTTTAAATAACTGAAATCTGACCAGCACATGCCTTCCTTCCTTTCTTTCAAGTTCTCCCCACAACTTGTAAGTTTACATTGATTATCAATAACTGAATCTCACTGCTTTAAGCCTCATTAGGGAAAGTACTATCACAGCAAACAAACGTATGAATAGTGAACAGATGGGGTGGTAGATGATATGGCTTAGAACAGTCAGTGAAATCTCAGAAGGTATGTGTCAGCAATGAAAGAACTTAAATGTGAGGCATCACAAGATTGTATCTTAGTGGAAACATTCACACTCCAAATTAAATAAATGCTTATTTCCCTTAACCTCACCCTGAAATAGGGTATCAAGTACTTTCTAGAAACATACCATCTTAGCATCAACCTCGATTATGTTCTTGATATTTTGTGGGGCACTACTTCCTTACTTCAATATGTAGATATACAATATCCTTCAATAGCACTTAAAAATGACGTATACTCTTATTAGGAATGCATACTGAGATTAGGGATGACACAGCAGAGGACATGTGTGAAAATGCTTATCTAATATATCCTAAAGGTAATCATATAACAATTCCACCTGGGATTCAAACTACATTTATATTCTTTAAAATGAATATATAAAGTAATAGTTCCTCTTGGTTCCAAATGTAAGATATTCTTATTTTAGCTTTCAGAGATGAAGACACAAAGTTTCAATTAACTCCTCAGGATGCTTTATTCCCATATAAAGGAGACAGGGGGACTATCTAGGGTGGACATAGTCTTTCCCAATTTGTTAGCAATAATGTTGCCAGGTTTCATTTGGTGAACTATGATGGACAGAATGTGATTACCTAGTAGTAGAAAGATGTTAATGCTGGAAAATCCATTTGTCTAAAGTTTAACACAAATGTGTCACACCTTAAAAATAAGATACAGAGCTGGAGAGATGACTCAGCAGTTCAGGTGCTTGCCTTCGAAGCCTAACAATTCAGGTTTGATTCCACAGTACCCACGTAAAACCAGATTCACTGAGTGGCACATACATCTGGAGTTTGTTTACAGTAGCAGGAGGCCCTGGTTCCCCAATATTCTCCTCTCTCTCTCTCTCTCTCTCTCTCTCTCTCTCTCTCTCTCTCTCTCTCTCTCTCTCTCTCTGTATCTCTCTGCTTGAAAATAATAAAATTAAAATAAATAAGTTAAAACACACATACATTCCAATTGGATAGTTTTTTTTAATGAGGTAGAGTTAGTGCTTACCATCTTTTTATAAGTAACACTTTCATTAATATTCACATTATGTAGCAATTACCTTAAAGCACATTATTGGAGCTTTCAAACATTGTGGCTCTAGCATCATCAAAACTGTTTTATCTCTTCATGCAACTTTTGCTTTGTCTCCTAACAGTTGTTTTCCTCAGTTTCTATAATGTCGAGCCATATGGAAACTGAAATGAAAGACTTACTCAGATCTCAGTTGTGAGTGATTAGTAAGCTCTCAGACAGATGACATTTACTAAGGACATCAAAAGTGCATTTTTCTTGGAATTCACAATGTACAATATGATTAAGATAGCCAACGGGTACATGTTGGGGAAAATGTTGTTCTGGTGAGATATTAACAGAATAAAAGGTTAACATTTTTCTTACTAGTGGCTATAAAATTATCAAAGAGCTTCTATCTTTTTTTGCTGTGTCATAGGATGGATCAGTGAAAATGAATGGGCATAAATGAGACACATATTGTGGCCTTCTCCATCTCAAGTGCTTACGGAGAATCTAATTCTCTTAAGAAATAATCTACATAATAAGACAGAATTCCTTTGTTCTGTAAAACAAGAGATAAACTGCAAATTTGTTGACCCTGTGAAAGTAATGATTAATTGTAACAACTTTTTTATATTCTGAATCTAGTTTTTTTTTTTTTTTT
>PVHP010054061.1:0-10576 GCA_004024765.1 Zapus hudsonius | reverse complement strand
TCTTTTTTTTTTTTTTTTTGAGACAGGGTCTTGGCTGGCCTCCAACTTGCTATGTAGTTAAAGTTTTCCTCAAACCTTTAATCTTCCTGCCTCCTCCTCCTGAGTGCTGAGATAGCATGGGCTATCACACCCAGCTAAGAGAAAGAATTGGATGGTAAAATACTTGATGTCTTAACACCTCACTAGGCTCTGTGGCCTCTGATCTTTGAGAATTTACAACTAGCCAGGAGAGATGGTGCACACTTATAATTCCAACACCAAGGAAACTGAAGTGGTAGGATCTCTAGTTCAGTCCAGCCTGGGCTCAGCTACACACACACACATACACACACACACACTGCTGAACTGAATTAAGGAACTAAGACATCAAGTCTTTTCAGAACCTTGAAGGTCAAGTCTTTTCAGAACCTTGGAGTGGTAAGTTTTGTAGCTGTGACAGCCCACATAAAGACAATGGAACAAACTTGACAGAACCATGCCCCCCCCAAGTAGTTTGGGAGGGGCTCCCTAGTAGAGGGGATGCCTAGAATTAGAAGTCAGGGTGAGCAGGAATATCACTACAGGTGGGGGCCAGGGGTCAACCACTCCCCCATCCCTCACAG
Organism: Zapus hudsonius; assembly: GCA_004024765.1. Lineage (NCBI taxonomy): Eukaryota > Metazoa > Chordata > Mammalia > Rodentia > Dipodidae > Zapus > Zapus hudsonius. The sequence goes on along the minus strand of PVHP010054061.1, from coordinate 9,974 downwards.
AATAGAGCAGCTATGGGCAGAGGAACTGAAGTGCACCAGGGTGCTTGCTGCCTTGTGGGTATGAGCCAGGGCTTGGGTGACCTGAAATGATCTGGACTTTTGTTTTTTTTTCCTTTCTTTCCCTCTTTTTTCCTTTCCTCTCCTTCTTTCTTCCTTTTTTTAAAACAGGGTCTTACTCTGTAGCCTAAATTAGCTAGGAACTCATTCTGTAGCCCAGGTTGACCTCAGATTCATAACAATCCACCAGCCTCAGCCTCCCAAGTGCTGGAATGATAGGCATGAGTTGTCATCACACCTGTCAGTTGGCAAAAGCTACTGCCATTAAAGATCAAGGGCCACCAAGGAAGAGCCCTTGTCTAGTAGTGGAAGGCCCTGGCTTCAGTCCTCAGCACTGGGGGGGTGGGGATTGGATCATAAAAAGACCAGAGCAAAACAAGACAAACAAACAAAAACAAGGGAAAAGATCAAGGGCCACATTTCTGATTTATTGAAAATTCAAAGAAAAGCGCAGGCTTCTGTTGTCAGGGCATCAGCTGTGACAGTTTCACAGAAGACATTTGGGAGAATTTATTTTTGGAGGAAGGGCATAGACAAGGTCTCACTTTGTATCTCAGGCTGGCCTGGAACTTACTATGTAGTCCAGGCTGGCCTCAAACTCACAGCAGTCCTGCTTCTAAATACTGAGATTACATGTGTGAACCATCACACCCAACTTGGGAGAATTTTAAAAGAAAAGTTGTTTTAGTCCATAGGGAGCTTAAAATCTAATACAGAATACCAGAATTCCTAAAAGGAAGAAGAAAATTCCAAACATTGTCAAGTACTCTCATACTCATCTTGTGGGAGTAAAAATTGGCACAAGTATTTTAGGAGTTTTTTTTGTTTTTGTTTTGTTTAATTTTTCCCCTTGAGACACAGGCAAATACATAGCCCAGACTAGCCTAGAACTCACTATGTAAGCCCAGGCTGGTTTTGAACTAACAATTCTGAGTGCTAGGGTACAGCTATGCATCACCATGCCCAGACTTGCTCCAGAAAACTTTTTAGCAGTATCTAGGAAAGCTAAACATAGACCATTATGCAATATGCTCATACAATAGAAAGCTAAACATAGAAAGCATAATTCAGTTGTGGAATATTTATGCACAAGGCCCTGAGCTCAATCCCCAAGACAAAAAATAAAATAAAATAAAAGCTGACACATCTTATGGTCCAGCCATTCAACTCCTAGGTATACATAGACACAGAAGAAATGCAGATCCTACAAAGCATGTACACAAATATTCACAGTAGAAATATTAGTAAAAGCTTCAAAGCCAATTGACCCAAATGTCCACCAATAGTGAAACAGTAAATAAATCAAACATATATTCATTCAATGGGAAACTATATTCCAAGGAAAATGAATCAACTGCACTACAGACAATATATGAGGATCTACCGAGCATAATACAGAGGGAAAAACAGTCAGGTGCACAGTCAAGTTTATTCTGTTCTGTAAATTTCGTTTCTAGGAAGTACCCAGTCAGGCAATGCTAACTGGTGCTACTAGGAATCAGGGTAGGGTGGCAATACGCCTGGGTGGCCCCGGGTTCCATCCCCAGGACTGCATTGTGGACTCACGCGCACACACAATATTAGGGTAGTGGTTCCCTTTGGGACTCTAGTAGCTGGATGGAGGCCTGAGAAGATGAGAGTTCTGGGGTGTTGTTAGTTTCGTTCACTGTTCCTCCAGCTGTATGTTAATGCTGAGGAGCACTAATGTACTTTCCGTATAGCTGTTCTGTTTCACACAAAAGTAAATGAAAGCAACAATAAACACCCCAAACATGGGTCAGTAGGAGATTCAAATAAGTTCAAGGTGAACCCAGGAAAGTCAAGGTTGCTAGTGAGCTTGGAGAAGAAGCTGCAATTGCGTGAATGCCCAACACACTCCATCATGATAGCGGCTGGTCTAAAAAGTGACCCCCCCTTTCAGTTTTAGGCTAGGTTTCATCAATGGAAGAAAGATCTCCTCCCACACTTTTGTTCTCCCAAGTAAGAGACAGTCTGAATCGTCATGGGGTCCCAGCAGAACCCGTACCCAACTGTCCCACTCTACCGCCTTAGAAGCAAACCTTGACTCTCCCTTCTTCCCCGCTAGATAGATTCCCCTGATTGCAATCACTCTGGGCGATGGTGATTAGGTTCCATTAACTGTGGAAATCAATTGAACAAGCGACCGACCTTATCTTCCTAAAGCAAAGGGCCAGCTTCTAGAGCTTTGGCTGGCTACAGAGCCCAGGAGGAAGATCTGAAATTAGACATTATTACTGTTTCAAGAGATCCTCAGGGATCCTTCCCACATTGTTCAAGGACAGCCAGAGAAAGGCCCAGCAGGCCTAGGAAGGAAGTCTCCTGGAAGGGCAGTTGTAATCTTTGCCCCATGTCCCATGTCTTGGAGAGCCAGAAAAACTAGCTGGAGGCCTAGTTGGTAGTTGAGCATGACAGATTCATGCCACTCTGAGACATGCGTACAGGTCTCCAGGGATACTTGCTGGCTCTAGGTCTCCTCCGGTCTTTCCCTCTTGTAGGTTCCCTGCACGGGAAACCCAAGAGGGAAGAAAGGTCTCCATCTTGACGCCAGCATTGGCATGGCCTGTGGTTCATCTTCCCAGGTTTCCTCAGGTCGATGGCAATGACCCAGAGGCTTCTGATGCCCAAATCAGGCACCTCAGGGATGCTAATGTGTAATTAGCACATGGATTTATTTAAATTTAATCTAAAACAGAAGATTCCACCAAAGGCAGTTTTATCGTTTGATATATGTGTTTGTATATACAAGTGTCATAGCTAGAGATACACAGCTTTGGTTTAAGCCATCTGTTTCAGATTGTACTTCTTTTTCTTTTAATATTTTATTTATTCATTTTCAAGCAGAGAGAGAGAGAGAGAGAGAGAGAGGGAGGGAGGGAGGGAGGGAGGGAGGGAGGGAGGGAGAGGGAGAGAGCACCAGGACCACCACCTTGTGGGTCTGGCATATGTGGGTCCTGGGGAATTGAACCCGGGGCCTTAGGCACTAGAGGCAGTGCCTTAACTGCTGAGCCATCTCTCCAGCCCTGTACTTCTTTTTCTACTTCTTCTCCCACCCTGTGTGTATGTCCTGGTGTCTCTGCAATCCTCGAAAAAACCAAAAAAAAAATTATTTTATTTATTTACAAGCAGAGAGATAGGGCATGCCAGGGTCTCCAGCATCTGCAAATGGACTCCAGATGCATGCACCATAGATGCATGCACCACTGTGCATCTGTCTGGCTTTACTAGGTAATCAAACCCTGGTCATTGGGCTTTGCAAGCAAGTGCTTTAACCACTGAGCAATCTCTCCAGCCCTGAATCCAACTTTTGCTTGGAGTCAAGCCTTGTTCATCAACCAAACACAAGAAATATCCATGAAAAGTAAATGCGCACCTATCTTTTGGGCAGTTTGTTACACAGCATCAATGCAGTAAGAGCATATTTCTGACTCATGATGGACTCTCCATCATTGAAAACAACATCTTAATCTCTGTCTATTCCTTTACCCTCTGTGTGCCTGTGGCATTAGATGCGTGTGCCCATGCACACTCACGTGGAGGCAAGGGGAAGACATTAGCTGTCCTCCTCTATCATTCTTCTATTTCCTTGAGACAGAGTCTCTCACTGAACCTGAACTGAAGCTCAACATTTTTCAGCTACACTGGCTGACTAGTGATTCCCCTGTATCCACACCCCTCAGGGCTACAGTTACATGTGTGTATAGTCATGCCCACATTTTTATGTGAATGCTGGGGATTGAACTCAGGTCCTCATACTAGCCCAGCAAGTGCTCTCATCTCTAAGCCATCTTCCCAGCTCCCCCACTGTTGAGACAAGGTCACATGTAACCCCTGACCTCACAATCACCATGAACTTCTGATCCTCTTGCCTCTAGCTGGGATTAAAGACATATGCCACCACACCATGTTTTTTATGCAGTGCTGGGGATGAACCTAGAGCTTCGTGCATGATAGGTAAGCACTCAACCAAATGAACTATCTCCCCAGCCCCTCACCCTTCCTTCTTCATTCTTCATAACATTTAGTACAATTTGCAATATTTTCTGTTTTAGGGGAAAGGGGATTCATGCATTTATTCTCTTTCTTTATTTTATTTAATTATTGATTGATTGATTGCTTGGTTTTTTGAGGTAGGGTCTCACTCTAGCCCAGGCTGACCTGGAATTCACTATGTAGTTCCAGGGTAGCCTTGAACTCATGGCAATCCTCCTACCTCTGCCTCCTGAGTGCTGGGATTAAAGGCATGCACTACCATGCCTGGCTGTATTTATTCTCTTTTTATCTGCAGTAAAATGTAGTCTAATGATGTTCAAGATATTGTCCTCTGTGTTATTAGGTGGGTGGTGGGTAATAAGTGTGTACAATGGATAGCTATAATTCTTTAGTGTGCCTTAAAAATGTTTTATTTATTTTTAAGCAGAGAGAGAGACTGTATGAGTATGGGTACACCAAGGCCTCTAGCCACTGCAAACAACTCCAGATACATGAGCCATTTCAGGCTTGCCTAGGTTACTTAACAAGGCCAAGTCCAGCCTAAGCTATGTTGGAGAGAAGAAACAGAGAGAGAGAGAGAGAGAGAGAGAGAGAGAGAGAGAGAGAGAGAGAGAGAGTCAGTCTTAAGGGTGTGATGGACAGGTTAGCCCTCAACTCCTGTGCATAAGCAATCCTCCTGTCTTAGGCTTTCCAATAACTGGGACCACAAGGCATGTGCCACCATACTTAGCTAGAATAAAACATCTTGTGGGGCTGGGAATGGTGACACACATCTTTAATCCCAGCACTAAGAAGGATAAGGTAGGAGGATTGCTGTAAATTTGAGGCCAGCCTAGGACTAGAATGAATTCCAGGTCAACCTCAGCTAGAGTAAGATCCTACCTTGAAAAAATAAAGAGAAAGAAAGAAGGAAGGAAGGAAGGAAGGAAGAAAAAGCAAATCTTAGGGAGAAAAAAAATCTATGAACAGGGAACCTCCAAATATTGTTCAAAAGGCATCTTAAGCTCTGTACCCTATAAGAGGGGCTGACCTCAACCTTAGGGGTTTGTCTGTGTGTCAGTTCACTGAGATGGCAGGAAAGACTTCAAAGGGACTTAAGTGGCTTCCAAGAACTGTCAGAATGTTGACTCTTTGGCATTGTGCCAGCATCACACGTTAATTAAATTATATGGCAGAAACACTTACAGACATTACAGCCGGCAAAGTCTAGCATTAGGCACAGTATTTTCTAGCACAGAGCAAAGTATACCTTTAAACAAATTCCTTTATTTGCCCCCAAAGCTCTCTGCCTCTGAAGTCATCTTCCACTTAACACTTCCTATGCCAAGCACATCCAGACTATTTTGTCAGGTATGTGAAGGGTGTCCACAAGATTCTCTAGCTTGCCAATGTATGTGTGTGTGGGGGGATGGTATTGGGGGTCATACCTGCTTGCTCAATGGGACCCTCAACTTTGTGAACTCAATGCTCTTTGTGAGCCTAGGCTTCTTCTCGAGGTTAGAAGAACATTCTTGCTGGGTCTGTGTATAAAAGCAAGTGCTAGTTTTAAGACAGTTCCCTATAGGCAGGGCAGCAGCTAGATAGACTATAAAAGTGGGGGGGGTGGCTTCCCCTCCAGATGTCATCTTCTCTTTCTTCTCCCTCCAGTGCTGGGGGTGGAAACCCAGGACCTCATACAAGCTAAGCTCACTCTATACCATTCATCCCATCCAAATGTCTTAAAGAAGTATGGCCAGGGCTAAGCAGTAGAACATTGTCTAGCAGGGCCCTGGTTCCATCCCCAGCACCAGAGAGTCAATATAAACAAACAAACAAACAAATAAATGAGTAAACAAAAGCAGGACTAGAAACTCTCCAAGAGTGGGAAAAACTGTCACTGGGAATCCCTTGTCACTTATACGCTGAGTACTGGCAAGCCGGATTTCTGGGTTCCTCCTGTCTTTTGCAGTTTCCAGTGAAACTCCAAGGCCATTAACTTAGAGACAAATGACTTATGTTCAAACTCTAGTGCTGCACTGATACCAACCAAATGTGTTTAAGTTTCATTCAAGTTTCCCTAACCCCTTCTGGGTGCCAGATACTTGTTTGTTTCTGTTTTCCTAGGAAGGGTCTTGCTCTAACCCAGGCTGACCTGGAATTCACTGTGTAGTCTCAGGATGGCCTCAAACTCACAGGGATCCTGATTAAAGCTGAACGCCACCACACCCATCTCCTGTTACATACAGCAAAGGAACTCCAGACGCATTCACCACCTCGTGCATCTGGCTTTATGCCGGTATTGGGGCATCAAACCCAAGCCATCAGGGTTTGCAAGCAAACACCTTTACCATTGAGCCTTCTCTCCAGCCTGCCAGACACTTTCGAAAGTGTGTTATGCCCACCAATAATTTAATCTTATCAGCATTATACCATGGATCATACTAATACTGTCCTTTTCAGGGACAGGCAAAGTAACCCAGACCAAGAGTACCTCCCTAAAGTCACGCAGCTGGGCAACGGTGGAAGCAGGTCTTGAACTCAAACAATCTAGTGCTCACACACTAATTACCATGTAATCGTGGCTTTTTCTAGTTGTTTGCTTGCTTGTTTCAAATAGGTTCTCACTCTGCAGTTCAAGCTGGCCTTGCACTTGTGGTGGTCTCCCTGAGAGTCCAGGTGGAAACCACAAGGCTTTGCTGTTGAATGCCACAAGTCTTACTGAATGCTCTCCACAAGCTTGGCACACAGAGAAAGTGCCAGGGGCTACAAGGAAGGGTGACAACAAAGCACCATATCTAAGAAGCTAAAGTATTCCTAAGTAACGGCTTGAGATAAAGTTAAACTAATTCAGATCTTTGAAGGGGTTTTGAATTCTTTCCAAGGTTAGACATGTCGAATACACATAGTACTTTTGAAAATCTCCCTTCAAGTATGGTGTTCATTGTACTGATCTTTTCATTTTTCTGTGGGTTTGGGTTTTTTCAAGATACTATTTTATTTTTTAGGCCAGGCGTGTTGGTGCACACCTTTAATCCTAGCACTCAGGAGGCTGAATCCTGCCTGGGCTACAGAGTGAGTTTCAGGTCAGCCTAAGCTAGAGTGAGACCCTAGTTTGAAAAAAAAAATAAAAATAAAGTAACATAAAAGTTTTTGTTTTCCTCTCCCCCTTAAAGAGAAAATTTGCCAAAAGAAATTGTTTTAAGAACCAGCCTGCACAAACTACCCTGGGAGCAAGCGAAGTGGCTGAGAGATGGAGAGAGACTTCTTTTCTCCCCTAGCACATTTTGATATCCTTAAGAGTTTTCTTTTTCGTTGTTGTTGTTTAAACTTATTTACTGTTAATAATTAGATACATTGTTCTGTTGAGTTTTCTGCTGTTCGAAGCGGCCCACACCTGTAATCCTAGCACTCAAGGTGGACATCCTGCCTCAAAAAAAAAAAAAATGGGGGTTTTGTTTTTGTTTTCTTCTGTGAACAAGTGTTACCCATAACAAGACATAGTTGTCTGGATGGAAACATGGGGAGGAAAACACAGAACACCAGTGGTTAAGATCACTTCCTGTGCAAGCATGAGGGCCTAAGGATGCCTGAGAGCCCACTTGAGTTCTATCCCAGGACCATATCAATAGTCAGGAGTGGCCAGATTGTGTCTGTAACCCCAGTCCCATAGTGGGGCAAAGACCCCAAAACAGACTCTAGCTCAAAACTAAGAATGGGCCAATGACTACTGGAGCAGGATACCAGCCACCTAGCAGTTCTCTCTGGTCACCACAAGAGAGCACAGGGGGCACCTCATGGGCACATACATGTGCATATGCTACACAGACAAGCACACACACACAAGAAAAATAATTCCTAGCCAGGCCTGGTGGTACATAACCATAATCCCAGCTACTTAGGAGGTTGAGGCAGAGGGTCTTGAGTTCAAGGCCAGTTTGGACAATGTATAAAGTGATTATCTCAAAATAAACATTACAAGAAAGGCTGAGGGGGCTGGAGAGATGGCTCAGCGGTTAAGGCACTTGCCTCCAGTGCCTAAGGACCCCGGTTCAATTTCCCAGGTCCCACCATAAGCCAGACCCACAAGGTGGTGGCCCTGGTGTTCTCTCCTTCTCTCTTTCTCTCTCTCTCGCTCTCTCTCTGTATCTCTCTGCTTGAAAATGAATAAATAAAATATTTTTTTAAAAAAGAAAGGCTGGGGTTCTATCTCAGTGGTGGGGAACTTCCTAGCTGGTTGGTGTGATGCCCCAAGTCTCAGCTACTCACCAGGCTGAGGTGGGAGGACCACTGAGCCCAGGAATTCAAGGCCCTCCTGGATAACACTTGGAGCCCTGGGCACAAAGGTAGAAGGATCACTGTGAGTTCCAGGCCAGCCTAGGACTACAGGGTGACAAAAACAAAACAAAACAAAAAACAGAGGTTGTCCTCAGACCTCCGCACGTCAGCCATGGGGGGCATTCACACATCTACACACATCTACACACATCTACACATATATTTTTAAAAAGTTTAAAAAAAATATTTATTTTTCAAGCAGAGAGAGAGAGAGAGAGAGAGAGAGAGAGAGAGAGAGAGAGAGAGAGAGAGAGAGAATGCACCAGGACCACCACCTTGTGGGTCTGGCTTACGTGGGTACTGGGGAATTGAACCGGGGCAAGTGCCTTAACCGCTGAGCCATTTCTCCAGCCCCACAAACATATATTTAAAAAAATAAGTTGAAAAAGAACAGCCTGGGTCTTGACAACTTGAAGTGTCCCCCAACAGTGGCCAGCATAGTGCTGGACAAACAAGAGGGACTTGAGGACTTTTAGAATGAATGACTGAGCCACACTCTTCATCCAGAATAAAAACAATGTCCTGGGTTCTTGAGATGTGGTATAAGCATGAGGACCTGAGTTCAGATCCCCAGATTCCACACAAAGCTGGACGCTGGCTGCAGCAGACATTTGTAATCCCAGTGCCTCTCTAGGTCAAGATGGGAGGCTAAGACAGGAGAAATCTCTGGAAGCTTGCAAGCCTGCTAGCCTGGCATATGCAGCAGTGAACAAGAGAGCCTGCCTCAAACAAAGTGACAGGCAAGGACTGTCCTCCCCAGGTGCATAGTGGCACACTGGTGCCTATGCTCACACTCATCATTCACACACACACACACACACACACACACACACACACACACACAAAAAAAAAAAAAAAACATGCCTGATACACAACACCTATGGGGGACTTTAGGGACATGGGTGGCACATGACAAGTGATCAGCCTCAACATACATAGAATGTGATCAGGCTTTTATGGTGTACAAGATCAACAGTGACCAAGTGTATCCAACTGCCCAGTGTGGCTGCTCAAGGCCTGAAGCTTGACTCCAGGCCACTCTGAGGAGCCAGCCAAAGGGCTGAGACATCACTCACAGGTGCCTGGAACTTTCCCCCTGAACTTGACCAGAGAGGGGGTGACCAGAAAGGGCTAAGGAGGGGCAACAGGGCTTCTTGGAATTTGGGCCAGTTGTGGGATGGGGTGGCCAGGTTTGGGGGGCAATGGTGCCTGAGTAGTGGGCTGAAGAGGGCACCCTGCCAGCTCTGGCTGGCCCAGAGCCTCAAGTCTGACTGAACTTGGGCCAGCTCTGTTGGCCCACAGACTGTAAGCTGAACCGCTCCAGTGCTCCTAGCCCCTTTGTTTTACTTGCCTGCAGTTCCCCCTTAAGTGTTTAGGAATGCGCTTTGAAGGTTGCAGTGGGTTTTGCCTGTGTTTAGGGAAACCAAGAGCAGAGGCTGGGCCCAGGCCAGATGGCTGGAGGGAGGGCACCTGTGATCACACTGAGAGCGCCCCACGGGGCAGGTGGAATCCGGTGTGGGGGAGGACCACGGACCCAAGTGGGGATGCACTTAAACTGGCTCCAATTCTCTGTTGGGAGGCTTCCTTTCTCA
>PVHP010054060.1:0-10564 GCA_004024765.1 Zapus hudsonius | reverse complement strand
CCCCTTGCCAGTGTTTGGCACACCTTCCTGCCGCTGTTTGCAGTGCTGTGGCAGAGGTGATGTCCAGCCCTCTGCTCATGCCATCGTTTTCCCTGCCAGAATGGAGTCTCCCCTCGAGTCCGTAAGCCTAATAAACCCATTCCTCCATAAGCCGCTTTTGCTTGGGTTCTTTCTGCGCAGCAACTAGAAAGCTGACTGCAACAATGGGTTTTCCCATGTAATTACCCAGGTACTGAGAAACTTGCAATGGCCTGAGGAAACTACTGTGGTTCACATCTCTGGACAGAAGAGGACATACTTCAAGGCCCAGGGAAACAGACTGACTGGTGGGGGGGAAAGGAAGCTGCATTCGAATCTAAAGTCTTTATGACTCCCCTCATCTCTACCTTTCTTGAATCCATGACCACTCCAAAATTCATAGAAATTGAGAAAGGTCATCTATAACTAAAATAGGAGTGACCAAAACACCATTAGGAAGATGGATTCTACCTGATGGGACAGAAATGCTATCAAAACCTCTTACAAGGGAGTTAACTGTTTAAATATATAAAGGAAACCATTGGAGCCCCCCACCATGTGTAATGTTATTTTAAGGACTTATAGATGTATAGGAATCTTACTGTAGTTAAGCAATTCACCAATTTGTATGACCTGTCAAAAAGTTAATCAGTTTTAACAAACTGGAACAAAATCCCAGTTTGAAACCATTCCAGAGTATCCAAGTAGACTATAAAGATATGCCTAAAATTGGCCATCAAAAATATTTATTAGTTATTAGTGACCATCTCACTAACTAGATAGAAGCTTTTCCTCTCTCCAGTGCTACAGCCAGTCATGTTGCCAAAATACTCCTACAATACCTAATTCCAAAGGTTGGCTTAACAGAAAATAAAGATTCAGATAATGGAAGCTATTTCATTGCTCCCATTCTTAAAACTTTTAGGAAAGTCTTATTTTTCAAACATATTTATTGTCAATAATTAGATACATTGTATAAACAAACCTTGTGATGGTACCCCCATTTCCCTCCTCCCTGTCCCAAACCCACTGGGGCCTCAGTGGGCTTACTGGATTAGTCCAAGGGGTAGAGGGTTATGGATTGTACAAGAGGTAGGCAGTTTTGTGTGTGTGTGTGTGTGTGTGTGTGTGTGTGTGTGTGTGTATTGTTGCTGAGGGGTTAATGTTTCTGAATATTCTCCTCCACCATGGCTCTTACATTCTTTCCGCCCCCTCTTCCGCTCAGTTCCCTGAGTCATGATGGTTCGTGAGTGTTAAATCTGCTTTATTAGATTTAATTAACCGGGATTCCTACACTGTGGGCACCCTCCTTCCTCAGATAAAGTTGAAAGAATGAATCAAGCCCTCAAGCAGCAAATCACTAAACTTGTTCTAAAAAAAAAAAAATTACCATGCAGTATTTACCTATAGCATTACTTTGAATTCACACAGCTCTTGATAAATACTTATGACTGTCCCCTCAGGAAATGCTACATGGACTGCTGTTGTACATAGTTGGGAGGTCAGAAGAACTGACCTCCCAACTATGGAGACAAAGGATCATTTTCTCAGAAAGTATGTGTTGGTTCTTTCTGATACTTTATTTTCTCTTGGGTTACAAGGTCTCCTACCCTAGGCCTATCTACTGACATTTACTGGGGGTCATCCTACCAATGGAATACTAAGTTGTAATAAGAAGCTAGGAAGCCGGGCATGGTGGCGCACGTCTTTAATCCCAGCACTTGGGAGGCAGAGGTAGGAGGATCACTGTGAGTTCGAGGCCACCCTGAGACTATGTAGTGAATTCCAGGTCAGCCTGGGCTAGAGCAAGACCCTACCTCGGGGGAAAAAAAAAAAAAAGAAAGAAGAAGAAAAACCAAATCCTCTTTAGGGCTAGTGAGACCCTACCTTGAAAAAAAAAAAAAAAAAGAAGAAGAAGCTAGGAAGAAAACAAGCTAGAACTGGCCTAGGAGGGACCCTTCTTGGTGCTATTAATCATAAGACTGTTGTACTAACAGCAGAAAAGGGTTCATTACACTTGGGTGAAAGTAGACAAAATAATGAAACCCTCCAAAAGAGAGAATGTGAGGCCAGTGTGATGTGCAGAGTGTATCAGGGTATCAAGTCCTTGACATTAACTTAGAAAAAGATCTTCCTCTAATGAATAACCTCATATCCGCCCACACGCATGCTGCATATTTTGGTGTTCTGTTTGCTATTCTCATTTTGATTTTTATGATTCTTCTCCTATCCTGCCTTCAAAAATTCATTTCTGACAGGAAATATGTCAAAATGCAAGAAAAACTGTTTTTAATCTGGCTCATTATAAGACTCACTTCTCACACTTGTACTGACAGAGCACCTCAGGCAGATAGATCAGCTTGAGGAGAAGGTGATACAGCAGAAAGAACTGAGCACTCCCAGCAGTGAAACTTACCTGAGTTATCTCTCCGTTCCTCCTACAGGTGCTTTCATTCTTATGACCTGCAGCACTCCAAGGGCTCCTAATTAGCCTCCCAGGATAATCCTCTCTTCTGCCCCAGTATTACCTTTACAAGATGAAAACCTTGCTATCCTGCACCCTGTCACGAGCCTCCTCTGCATACAAGATAGTTCATCTCCTACTCAAAAACGAGGCTTCATTTGACCTGGCATCTGGTCCCACTCCAGTTCCTCCCTCCAGCACTGCTCCACCTACCTACCTAGAAATGATCAGCTGAAGAGAGCAACTGTATTCCTTTTTCCTCTTTCCACTCTATCTTGAATATCACCACCTCTGAAGCCTGCCCTCCATTCCCCCAGAAAGTGTGAAACTCCTCAGAGCTGTAACAAGATTTGCAGAGACTCCCTCTTAAATGCCCTTGCAATACCAGCACTCCTTCCTCTCAGGTGGGTCTCAGGTACAGCATAAAAGCCAGTGCACACAGAGGGAGGGAGTCACATGTTCCCTCTAGAACTAACCTTGGCCATGCCTCTTAAATTTCTTAAATCTGTTTCTGCATTTGAATAACTGAAAATATAATGGCTATAACTGGAGAAAAATTATTTATGTAAAGCGTTTAATACAATGTTTGGACCTCAGTAAATGCTAGTTGTTATAATTATGTCACAAATAGTATCAAAATGTTTCTAAAACAGACTAATCTCCACTAACCTGAGGAAAATTACAACTTCTCTAGCTCAGTTCTCTCACCTCTAAGTGTAGAGAACGAGGAAATACGCCAGAAAAAAAGGAAGTAACACAGAAAAAAAATCAGAATGCAAGTAAGTGCTATATTATGCAGTAATAACAAGATATCTGACAAAGGAAAACTTTCACTAACTTGAGAAATACATAGATCAAAGGGCAAAACACTCCCTTAGATACCCTTCCCAGTCTAACCATTCAAGATTTTTTGAATTTTTAATTGACTTTGTATTGAATAGTTCAGTTATACTTAAATTTGACAAAAAAATAAATAAAAGTAGTTATGTCTTCCTATGCTTTGGCTCTTATAAGAAACATAAAGTAACAACTCTAAAAATCTGATATAAAATAAAAAGAAAGGAGAACTCAAGACCAATTTACCATGATAAACAATGATATAATTTTGCAAACATTACAGGGTTCCTCGCCATGTATAAACACAATGCCAACAAGGTACAGGATGCTTGCATTCGCTTTTGAAGGCCTACACAATAGTGGTCCTTGTTACCCTTTCAGCTCCCTATTTCTCCCTAAGTACAATTAAATCTTTGCTCATTCAATTTCAGCCACCTAACTATAACTAACTGTAATATACCTGTATCTACTAATTCCCCATTAACTAGAAATAAAGGATTGCTCAGAGAAGCACAGGCAATAAAAGTTATATGGTTTACTCATTTGAAAGGTCATCTAAAATGTTACAGAATTTGTGATATTAAAAAAAAAAGTCTAAAGTGACCAGGAGAAAAAAATGTCTTTAAACATCATTTAGGAAGCATTACTATTAATTTAAAATAAAATGTTCTTCCACAGTATCCAGATATATCTTGTATTTTTTACACCTGATCTTTTTAATCCTCAAAATGATACTATAAGGTAAAGCAATAGTCTAACATCTACAGAAATCAAAGCTGAAAAGTATCCACGAGATGGAGCATCGTCTAGTGCTATCTGAATCCAGTATGTGAGCTCAACATGATCCAGCCAAATGAACCCAACAATGTGGGTATGAGGAGAGATGGCATTTTGAAGGAAGAAGTAACAGGTTTTGGTGATAAGATGCAAGGAGAAAAAAGAATCAGGTTAAGTCAATGGAGCTTTGAAACAAAAAAAATGGCTGCCCCATTCCTCAGAAGTAAAATTGCTGCTAAGAAATACACTTCTGAAGATCAACTCCAACTTGAGAATTCTAACTATATTACAGGGGGAAAAAAAAGATGTCAGAGCAGTGATGTGCTTAAGAGAGAAAGAAGCAGAAAAGTATGCTTTTATAAGAATCACTAATAGTAGTTCAACAGAAAGACCTACTGGGCTTTGCCAGGGCGAGGCTCTGTGCTCAGAGGAGGAAACAAAGCAGAAAGTGAGACTGTCTGTACAGATGCCAAAAGGCTCTAGGATCAAGGAGCAACAGATAGAAAATACGACTGTCCCCAACCAGAGCCAAGCTAACACTAAGGGTTCTGATCGTTCTCTGAAGAACAGTGATGGGAAGATGCCAGCATTCATAGACTACTGCTGAGCACAGTGGTACAGATTCAGCAGAAAGTTGTGAAATTAGGTAAGTGACCACCATGTCTGTGGCTAATGAGTAGACTAATGAAATGAGGTGTCCTCTCAACCCCAAAGTCACTAAGTCACCCTATAAAGCTGTGCATAGCTCAAAAGACTCATACCTGCTTTATATAAAATCTCATTTCTAATATCTAGCAAGCAATGGTCCCTCAGTGTTTAACACAGCCAAATTTAAATGACATGAGAAAAAAAAAACAGCCAAAATAGCTAAAGACTTAAAGGGTGCAAAAATAGAACAGACCAGGCTCCAACGAGGTGTACAAAGCAGATGTAGTTGGCTGACATCTCAATGAAATGGGACAGACAAAGCTTATGTCTGACCAGGTGGAGAGTGCTGAGAGATCACTTCAAATCTAAGTCTCAATTTGTAAATAAACATGTTGGAGCAAATGAGAGGCTGTAGGCCTTTTGGTGGAGGTGTCTATCATTATCCTGAAGCCTGCTGTCTAGGTAAAGGGTGCAGGCTTCCCCTTTTGCTGTGCCTCTAAATTATAGACAATTATAGACAACATGTAGCTGGTATGGTCACCACACTAACGACGTTTGAAACTTGCCAACAAAATATGATGATGTGGCAGGTGAGAAGATAGGGGTTTGGGGTTAGAGAGAACCATCAGTGAGTAGTCGTAATGAGTTACACAGAAATCAGAGGTGAATAATGGCTAGCCCAAAGAAAGAGTGAATGAAACAAACAGGCTTTTTTCAAGGTGGCTGTGCCTGTCTGGCATGCATACACCCAGTAGTCATGGTGAAATAAGTCAGGGAGAAATCAATTTTATAAGGCCTCAATTTAAGAGTTATAAGAGTAATAATTACCAAGAAACAAGAAGGCTACCTCTTGGTTTTGAAATTTTTATTTATTGGATTTAGAATGCCACCTGACAATATTCTAAGTTTTAAAGAAGTTTCCAGTTATAATCAGTAGAAATACCTGACACTTCCCAAACCCACAATGTCCTAGGCCAAACTAAATTCTCCAACATTACAGGAAACCCCACAAACTCTTCAGAATGGAATGGAAAGCCAAATAAATGAAGCTCTATAATACAACGCAACTACTACTACAGTGAGCACTTAAACATTTATAGTTTGAGTACCTTTTCACTCATTTACTGACTTCATCTGAAAGTCCTGCAAAAGCATTAAGTAACATATTCTATATTTCAATGTCTAAAATATACAGCTTAGAGTGTGTAGAAGCAGTGAACAAAGCAGTGGGTGAGTGTATGACTTAAGTCAAACAAGAAAGTCAAGCAAAAAGACAGGCAAAACCAGGTATCTGAAAGCAAGTGCAAAATAATAAATGCCTGAGGGAACTGAGATGGCTTTTCTGTTTCTGATCTAAACTGGAAGGGAAAGGTGTAAAGATCCTAATGAGGACAGTCTTTGTGATTACACGGAGGAAAACATCCAATTCCATGCAACTAAGGCAAGTTCATCCAGGAATAACAACACTGGAAGTGTTGAGAAAAAGTGTTGAGATTTTTTTAATGCTGTCAGCACTCAGATAGCATCAGTTCTAGCAAGCTAGAACATATGACCAGTGTTTCAGAGACAATGACAGGGCATTAGTTTTAACTAAAGGACAAAAGTGATATTTGAGTCCCAAGGCGTAAGGCCTTCAGGCTTTCTCCCCGCCTCCCAGCAATCTTCCTGTTTCCTGCACACCTTTCGAAAGACATACTCAGACTTCCTGGGTTTGGGCTGCCTTCCTCCTGAAGTGTTAGTAAAGCTAAAATCCTGAGACAAGCTCAAAAGAGTTAGAAGTTCCTAGGCCCTCGAACAAGCACAATCAGTATGTGTTGCTTGACAAGTTCTGTACCCCAGGTGATTAAGTAAACAACTGTGCCCGAACAGAAGTCAGCAGGCTTATGGTGGCTTCAGGAGAGCCAGCTGCAGGGCTCAGCTTCTGGCAGAACCCCGGTAGACGTTCACCTAGCTAGGGGGCTGATCACAAAGCAGAGCCCCGGCGGTGGGCACCTGGACACCTGATCCCAGCTGCAGGCAGGCCCAGCCTCCTGCCCGCCATCGAGGCAGGCGTGGGGCCACTGCAGGCGGGCCAAGTTTCTACTCTGCAGCGCACAGCCCACTCGCGATAAAGGCAAGGTGCACATTTGTCACAGATGCCCAGATGGGAAGCTCGCTAGCGCGCTAGCCAGGGCCAGAGGTCCTCCGGGACCCTGCCTTAGTCAAGGAGGACGCTCCGGCGGCCAGGGGCAGAGAAGTCTAGAAGTCTAGGCGAGCGAGGCCACCCAAGGGACGGCGTGCGGCGCAAGGTCGCCTCCAGCTGGGGACAGTCCCGGCCAGCTGGCTCCTCACCTGCCCGGCTCAAAAACCAAGCGTTAGCTCCCAGGCGGATACGCAACCAAGTGGGCAGGCCAGACATTTCTCCCAACGCACAAGCCGCTAGTGTTACAAGATTTAAAAAAGAAGAAGAAAAGAAAGAAAAAGAACTTTTGTTGAGGGCCGCTGGGATCGGGGAAGCAAAGAGATAAAGCGGCGGGGGGCGCGCGGTGCCCGGGGGGAGGGGCGCGGTGCCCGGGGGAGGGGGGCGAGCGGTGCCCGAAAGGGGGCGCGGTGCCCGGGGGAAGGGACGCGCGGTGCCCGGGGGTGCGCCGTGCCCGGGGGTGGAGGGGCGCGCGGTGCCCGGGAGTCGGGGGAGGAGGGCGGCCTCACCTCGGGCAGCTCCCGCAGCTGGTTCGCGTCCAGCAGCAGCTCCTCCAGGCTGCGGGCATAGCGGTAGACCTCCTCGGGGACGTAGACCAGCGAGCAGTGGCGCTTGTCGAGGGTCTCCACATGACGGTTGCACCGCCACAGGGGGATGCAGTGGAACATCGCCAACCCGGCCGCCGCCACCGCCGGGTCCCGAGCGGCGGAGACGCGGGCTCCCAGCCCGCTCGGCCCCGCAGCTCCGCCGCACGCCGACGGCCTCCCCCAGCGCGCGCACTCGCCCGAACCTGGCACCGGAGCGGGAGCTGGCGGCGTCGGTCCCGGCGCCTCCACCCGCGGGCTGGGCCGGCGTCCCTCCCTCCCTCCCTCCCTCCCTCCCGGCCGCCCAGCGCCGCCGGGGCGCACTGAGCGTGCGCGCCCGAGCCCCGGGGATGCTCCGCTCCGCCGCGCTCCGCTTCGGGATTTCCTGCAGACTTCCGGGCCCTCGTCCCCGAGGGGGCTCGGCCCCGGGAGAAGGCAAAACGAGGCAGAAAGAGAACAGGAGACCGTGGCTCGGCAACTTCGGAGCCTGGGTTTTTCTTTCTTATCCCGCCTCGGCTTCCCGCTCCCCTTCCCCAAAACAGCTTTCCCTTCCGGGGTCAGGAGCATGTCTGCCGGCCGTCCCCGGGGTTCCGTGGGGCCCCCTCCCGTGACCCCCGGTGCCGCTGCGCTGGCCTGAGCCGTAGCCTGGCTCGCCCGCCTCGAACCCGGGTGCGGAATCGTTGTTCATCTCATTCAGCCCCTCGTGCTTCGGTTGCCCTGAATTTGCGGGGGTCTCCTAGACGTGGATGCACCTGGCCAGAGCCGAAGGGCAAACGTGAGCTGCAAAGCTGAGTTCTGAGCTGGTGCCAAGGCAGCCACATGTTGCTCCTTGGGAACTAACCCGGGCTGGTGTGGAGAAAATAGCGAAGTGATAGGACCCCAGACCCCTTGAACACAGTCCATCTGCATAGATTGCAGCCCAAGGACTAGCTAGAAAGGAAGCCCAACACACACACACACACACACACACACACACACACACACACGCATGCACACACAGCCAGAACCCTGAACTTCCCCTTTCCTGTTCAGTTTATGCCAATCATCTTCTCAGAATAACCAAACCCAGGCCTTCAGTGAGGGTTGGTAATCGGGTCCAGAACACTTCCTTTAGTAATGGGTTGTTTTTACTCGGTAGCCTGCCTTCTTCGGTGTATTCAAGTTCCAGGTTCTCCTCAGCCACACGCCTCCCTGCCCCCAAGCTTCACAGGTAAAATCTGGAGCCACACAATTTATATTCAGCGGAACAAAAGTTGAGCATGCTCAGTGACCCAGTGGCTAAGGTAAAGTTTGTTCTGAAACTAGTTTTTCATAGTCTCTTTCTGTCACTTCTAACTGCACTGGACGCCTTGACTAGGTAAGAAGGGCAGGGGACACTGTCATATCAACTCTCTTCAGAGGGCTCCTTAATTCATAAAGGAGAGAGCTGGTCCTCTGTTGCTGCCACAACATCACCAGCTTAACTCTATTGTTCCACCCAGTCCTGAAAATCCAGCCACCTTGCCCACTTCACCCTGTTTGCTTATTTGGTTCTCAAGGAGGACTTTACTCCTCCTTCATTATTGCATTCCAGAAACATGTAGAAAGCCAATTTTCTGCTAGGACTCATGAAAAACTTTGGCTTCTGGTTATCTGAAAAGATAAGCCACTGCCTTTGCAATTTTTCCAGTTGCTTTTTTAAAAACTAAAGAAAGTAATCTGTGTATGGTGGCTCATGCCTCAGTGGGGAGGCTAACTAGAAAGAGAGCCATGAGTTGGTAGCAAACCCAAGCAATAAGTATGTTTGGGTTAATGTAAAACCCTGACTCAAAAATAAAGAAATAAAGAGCTAATCCCAGCACTCACTTGGGAGGCCAGGGTAGAAGGATCGCTGTGCATTTGAGACAAGCCTGGGACTGCAGACTGAGTTCCAGGTGAGCCTGAGCTACAGTGAGACCCTCCCTTTAAAAAGGAGGGGAAAAAAGAAAGAGAAGGAGGGAAGGAAAGAAAGACGAAAGAAAGAAAAAGAAAGAAAGAAAGAAAGAAAGAAAGAAAGAAAGAAGAAAGAAAGAAAGAAGAAAGCTGATCCTCAATTTAATGTTTATTGCCAGAGAAAATCACACTGGGTTATTTTAATAAACAACTATGTTTTAAAAATATAACTGATCTCTCAAAAAATTCAAACCTCAATAAGAATTCACCTCTCAACGATTCCTACATTCCTCTGTGTTGTGATTTTTTTGTATCCCTCTAATCCAAAGATAATGTGACCTCTAGGACAGCATATCCTTGCTTTGTAGCTTTGTAGATCCTAGAAGCTATGACAGTGCCATATCCACACAATGTAGCTGCCAGAGTTTTGCAAAATCAACTCTGAGTAGCCAGTGGAAGAACTCATGATAGTCAAGAACAGGAAACAGTCTGGAAAGAAAGATCGATATCAATGCCTTGTAGATCATAGAGTAGGGAACCAACTAACTATTTACCTGGATAATCTTAAGGTTTCTCTCTATAATTTCTTTCCCCGCATACAAATGAATTTGACTCATTATAAACAAAACCATTTAAATCATTTTTTTTTCTTATCTACTCTTAACAAGCCACCATTCTATGCCTAGATGCTTTCACAAAAACTTCCATGTAACCATTTTTTATAAATGTTGGTAACACTTCTGTTACTATGAATCAAAACCTGGAAATAATCTAAATATTCATCAAAGATGAACACATTTTGTTTAAAATGTTCATATTACAACAAATGCTAGTGGAAGTGGAAGGTTTAAACAGGGCAAGGGGATGATAGTAGAGAGAAGGTGGGGGAGAATGAATCAAAATTAGGATATAAGAATAAGCCACATAGAAATCTACTACTTAGGTATCTCAAAATACAATTTTTTAAAGTGTTGCAACATTGTTTCCCGACATGGTGGATAAAGCTGTTCCCGAAGGGTTGGAGAGATGGCTCAGTGATTAAGGGCACTTCCTGTGCCAGCATGAGGACAGGAGAAAGCTTGGGATACTGATGGAGGCTGGAGCCAATAAACAGCTGGGAGTTGCTGCACACATCTGTAACCCTAG